>CM028132.1:358465000-358750000 GCA_016271365.2 Neoceratodus forsteri | reverse complement strand
GCTTGAGCCAAGCGATGAAATGCTGTGTGATGCATCTCTAGTGGTTAAACCAAATCCGACTTTGTGGGTTTAACATCTGAACAGTATATTGTAGGTATTATGGGAGGCATCAGACTGATGCCTGTAGTGGGGTAGTCCTGCTGCAGTACATCATCGGAATCCTGAAGCCCAAGCCATGATAGTACATGGGACTCTGGGGCTGTACATATGTTCCATTTTCTTGGATGTTCATTTCACTGCAAAGCTTGGGATCCTTAAAGGCAAATGCCTGATACCTTACAGAACCTTCCCTGAAAAGCTACCCCCCCCCATGAGGTTTTACAAAAGGAAAACACCATTTTCTAGTACGTAATTTCTGTTACTCTTAAACTCCTAATGTGAACAAGTCCACACTCCCTACTGTCATCTCGTAACGTTGTGGCGTGGTTCCGCCACTCCATGCAGATATGCTCTGCTGACCCACAGTATAGCATACATTTTACACAGAGATCGGCAGAACCACTTTGCAGTACTAAGCTATGAGATGCTGTCTGGGAGAGCCATTTGTTTATATTTATGGAACCCTACAGGAGTTTAAAATGAACAGAAATAACAGTGGGCATGAGATTTCTTTTTGTTTCCTTTTTGAAAAGTCCAGTCAGATGGTACTCATGGTGGGGAGGTTTCATGAGATATCAGTCCTAATCTATTGTTTTTCCTGCTGTAAACTGCCTTTTCAAATCTGTATTTTGTTTGAATTCTGCTGTTAATTCACTTTGTTCTCTGTATTCCTTCTTCTCGCACTGTCTTTAGAAACCTTGCTCAAATCTGCCTGATTCTTGTGTCCCTTAATCCTGCTTAAAAACCTTTTCAGAAAACTCCTATCTGTGTACCTGCATTGACTTTCTCATCCCCCCCCACCGCTCCTGACCCCTTGTCGTACTCTTTTTTTCCTGTCTCCTTTCACTAGTCTCTAAAAAAACCCTCCTCGGACTATCCTCAAGTCCTGCTCTTTTGTTTGACCCTGATTGCACCTTCTTTGTTTCAACCCTGACCACCTTCACCTCCACCCCCTGCTGACGGTCTGTCGCCAGCCCCCCGATCCCAGGTCTTTTGTTTTTCAGCTCTAAACTGCTTTTTTTTTTTTTTCTGACTCCACTTCCACAGCTCTCAAGCCTGGCCGGTGCCCCTCGTCCGAGGCAGAGCAGACCCGGCTGTCTTGCCCGGCTGCCGTCTGAATTCAAGCTTCTCAATCCGCCGCTTAGTTCCCCTATCTCGACAAACCGCAGGAACGAGCCGCTACTGATCTCTCTGTTCCTTCTCTAGTGGGGCTTCTCCGATTGGTGCGGCTGCCTGATAGCAGGTGCTGATTGGATCGACAGTTGTGGGCTGCTCGTGCTCATTGATGCGCCTTTTGGACTGAAAATCTCAGTGCTTTTCAGCGCCTTTTTTAACTTTCAAACTTTGCTTCTTGTAGCTAGCTTAGATGATTTTTCTCCCACCTCCTCACCCCCTCCCAGGCCTCTATTAAATATTCAGTAGCTCCTCCCTCTGCTATCCCCCTTTCATATCATTGGCTTAACTTTAAGCCTGGCCTCAGCTGTCTGTGTGCTCCCCCTTCCGTCCTGTTCTGTACTCCAAATTACTTAAGCTCTCAGCTACTAGTCTGCTCTGCCTGTATGTAAGGTTATCAAAAATGTCCCCACAAGTGATACTATGTCGTCATGCGATAACGCTACCCCTACTCCACTTCTCCATGCCTTTGACCCCTCAAATTGAAATGGTCCAACCTTGCTTTCTGCCACATGATGACTACTACTACTATAATCTCCTGTTGCTTCCTACCCCCAGCTGTGACTCATCCCCATTACTAATAAATAGGTTGTGGATCTACATGACTGCTCCTATCCAAAAGAAATGCCACTGGCACCCTCATGCACATTCTTCCTTCTTGCTCCACAAACTATGGAATTTTTTTCTACTTGCTATACTTCTATCAGGTGATGTTCAACCTAATCCAGGACCAGCCAATGCGCTACTTGATACTATTAGTAACACTAAAGGTCGTAGTGTAGCTCACCACAATATAAGGAGCCTTGCTCATAATCTAGCGGAGCATGATTCCTGGGCCACCCTCTACAAGCCTGATATTATATGCCTAACAGAAACTTGGCTAAAACCGTCAGTACCTGATTCTGTATGCCCCCTTCCTCACTACAATCTATTAAGACTTGATAGAGTTGCTCCCAAAAGAGGGGGTGGAGCAGCTATATACTTCAGAGTTTATCTCAATGTCTCTGTCCTAAAATCATCTCCCTTATGCCACTGTGAGGCACTTCATGTCCTGCTCACTCTTGGGACCAAAAAATTACATATTGTGTGTGCCTACAATCCACCAACTAACGGTCTAACAGGACTGGATGAGCTAATAGACCAAACATCATGCCTAGCTGGAAGAAATGAGGTCCTCATACTCTGGGACCTTAACATAAATTGACTGGGCGGTAACCAAGCTACAATAAGGACCAAATTGCAGAGCTACAACCTACACCAACTGATAGATGAACCTACCAGACACATCCTTCACTCAAACACAAACACACTACTAGACTGGATCATGACCAATCGCCCTGAAAATGTAATTACCTCTGGAGTACTACCGGATGCCATCACTGATCACTTCCCAATGTACTGTATTTGGGGCAAAAATAGACCTCCTCAGATGGGACCTCGCTTCATTACCTTCCGCAGCTATGCAAATTTTGTCTCTTTCTTACACGACATCGCTGCTACTGATTGGTCCCCCATTCTTATGTCCAGTGATGCTCAGACTGCCCTCAATCTGTTCTTGAAACACTTCCTAGTGCTCCAAGATAAACACTGCAAACTTGTAACACGTCGAGTAAGAAACAGGCAAACCCATTGGCTGAAATCTGACTTATTAGCTAAACTTAAACTGAGGGATAAAAGCTGGCTCCACTAAAAAAAAAAAACACACCTCTGGGCTAACTTCTGACCTTATAACCTACAGGGCCCTGTGCAATGCCTGCAAAAAGGACATCAAAAAAGCCAAGAGCTCTTAGTGCAAAGACCACCTCCTATGGGGACCCCAAAAAATTCTGGTCCCATATTAAATCCTTCCTTGGGTCTAGTCAAGCATCTACCCCTAATGACATGTCTCTTGATGGGGTACACTGTAATAATCCCAGAACCATTGCCAACTTCTTCAATGACAAATTCTCGGACTTAACTAATTACACCTCCTCTTTCCCTGTCCAGCCAGACATATCCAACCAACAAAATACAATTGGTCCTCATTTCTTTTTCAGATCCGTCACAAAATGCGAAGTGCTTAGACTGCTCAACAGTATACTGGATTGCACTGCAGCTGGCTCTGACAATCTAGAACCAAAGCTCCTTAAGATCGCAGCACCCTTTATAGCTGCTCTCCTGGCCAAGATTTTCACACTCTCCCTGTGCCAAAGCTTCATCCGAGAAATTTGGAAAACGGCTAGGATTACCCCTGTTTTCAAAAAAGGAGATTGAAAAGATCCCTCAAACTATAGGCCCATTGCCATACTGTCTGTCCTAAATAAAATTCTTGAGAAGCTTGTAGCTGCCCAGACAATTGATTTCCTTCAGAAATATGACCTGCTTTCATCTGCCCAGCATGGTTTTCACAAAGGTCATAGCACCACCACTGCCCTTCTCAAATTCATGTCAGATACTCTTGAGGCCATGGACTGTGGCCTACTCACCGGGGCAATTTTCATAGACATGACCAAAGTATTTGACATAGTTGATCAACTCCATCCTTCTTGCCACCCTTGGATCACTAGGCTTCTCAGATAGTGTTGTAAGGTGGTTTAGGAACTACCTATCAGACAGGACTCAAACTGTGAAATACAATTCTACTATCTCTGACAAGACTACGATAAACATTGGGGTACCTCAAGGTTTCATACTTGGGCCCCTTCTCTTTTCTCTCTTCGTAAACAACATCTCTGCTGACCTTCACAGGACAAGCTCCTTGCTATATGCAGATGATATTGTTCTGTATGCTAGCGAAAAAGCGTTGAGGATATAAACAGTCTACTCTCGCTTGACTTTCAGCTAGTACAGGAATGCTATCTACTCACAAACTGGTATTAAATGAGTCCAAAACCCAGGCTATGCTCTTTGGATCTAATGTGAGACTCAAACATGCACATCCAAATTTTAAAGTCACCTCCTTAAATGGCTCACTAGTTGGGGTGGTAAATTCATTTAAATATTTGGGCATCACCCTTGATCCGTCACTAACTTTTGACTTACACATCAGTCAGACCTGCAAATTGGTCAACTCCAAACTTGGAATAGCCTACCGAACCAGCTATATGCTCACTCCCTCAGCAAGGCTTGCAGTTGCCCATGGCATACTCCTATCACTCACCTGTGGTGCTGCAACTTATGCCTCTGCATGCAAATCAGTCCTTCGGAAATGGGATGTCACATATAACAATATCTGTCACTATGCATCCGACGCCCACTGTCTGAAACACCACTGTCTCCTCTACTCAGACCTAGGATGGCTTCCTCCAAATGAACTGAGGCTTCATATGTACGGCTCTATCATTGACAACCTGGTCCACCTACAAATACCAGCATCCCTTGCAAAACTCTTCCAAAATCAAACACCTTGTTATGGGCTGAGGTCTGCTGACCAGGCTCCTGTCTTCATCCCCAGGCACAAAACCTCAAAAGGTGTGAGTGCTTTCATCTGCCATGCTCCAAATACTGGAACTCCTTCCATTAGCTGCTTCTAATCACCATCTCCTGCATCTTTTAAAAAGGGCTGCGAAACCATCTTGACTCTTCCCTCAAGTGCACCTGCTTCAAACCACCATAGCTATTCTTGTTCCTGCCTTCCTCTCTCTACATGGCATTTTACTGGCCTGACCCTCTCTTTGCTAGTGCGCTTATCCTTACCAATCTGCTCCACCCCCTCTTTGTACTTTCACTCTCATCCCTTTCTTGACTTATCCCTCCCTTCTTCCTCTCGCCTCTATCACTTCCAGTATTCCTCCTACAATACTTTATTCTTTCCCTTATCAGCACTAAAATGTTCAATCTGGCTCATGTTTTCTTCCCTGTGGCAAATTTTAGGTAGTCTTTGGTTTGTGCTGCTCCTCCGTTATTTTTTTCTCTACACCGGTATTGCTCTGTATACTATTGTCAAATAATTTGTACATGTATGGAAATGTTTTCCTGTAATTGTATAAGCATTGTCAACTGTTTCTGTACTGATATTGAAATGCCTTCCTGTATTGTTGTAATGTACCCTCCCGGGTCGTGGCTGAAAATAGTCATTGCTATGGCTAGTGCACCTACCCGGTAAACAAAAACTAAATAAATAGACATGAGCAGCAGGATAGTGGAAAACCTGTAATTTGAGTCTCTGCTGTTAGTTACAGATTGTCAGCATTTAATACAAGATCTTTTTCCAGCCAGCATTTGAAATCAGTAGGGGCTGATGCAGCACAGTTTCTATATGGAGTGCACAGTTTTTTGGTTTGTAATTTTTTTTTTTTTTTATTTTTTTTTCTAAATGCATACTCTTCCTTTAGGGTGCCAAACTGCACCCTAATTCTGTGCTGCCAGAAAGCCACATTGCAGAGTCATGTATTTCAGAGGCCTGCTCGCCCCTTGTTATTATGATGATGGAAGGGACTTGGGGGTCGGTTCATCTTGTCCGCCCCTCCTGCTACACAGCCGACACCATTCCTAGTTTAAGTTTGGGCACACATCCAAGCTTAGCAGTCGGCATGTTACCCTACTCATATCGTATAAACTTATAGCCATTCTCCCTTGGGTATCTGTCTGGTCTTGTTTTGGTAGCTTGAACAGTGCTAGTTTCCACAACCTCACTGTGTTGGTTATTTCACGTGTTAAGCACCATCTATGTGAAGTAATACTTTCTAATATTTCCCCATATTGTGTCCCTTCCCGTATTTGAGCTGCACCTTTTCTGTGCCACACAGAAGGGGAAAAAAAGGGGAGACTGGCAGGAATATGTGTCTGCTCAGGAGCAGAATTGAGTACTGTGACTGGCACTTACAGGAGCACTATTGGCCTGTACAGCGACGTGTGTTGAATCAGTTATTACTACTCTAATTGCTTCTGTTTTGTCATCTTCTGGTGCGTGAATAGCCAGGGAGCCAGTGCATGGCAGACTAGCACGTAGTCTGAGCTGAATGCTAATCGCAGCAGTATTGAGGAGATTAGTGACTCAATGGAAGCAGTTCAGTCTGTGTATACAACTGTGTCTGTTGTAGCACTATAGACTAAACTGTGGGATTCTGTGGGATTAATAGGGACTTTTATATTGTCTTCCATTTATAAAGGTCTAGATTTTTAAATGTGCATACTCCTGAGCAAATTACCTACCTTTTCCTTTTTTTTCTTTTTGTAATTGGAGTGGTGGACTCCATAAAAAATGAAGGATTACTGGCAGGTACAATGCACCTGCACTTAACCTGGATACATAATTCCCAGTGTACAGCTTTCCCCTGGAAGTTTAAAAATGTACTTTATCAAGCTTACTGTGGGGGTTGTACCAATGCTCGCTCTTCTCCAGCATGCAGGTTGCTTCTGTCACGCCTCACAAGTGGGCAACTCCGCCCTCGGTTACATGCAGGCAGGAGATTCAAAGTTAAGGCATCCCAGGTGATGTCTTTTGGTAGCCGCCATAGGCCCCCATTGGCTTTCCTGCCGCTGCAGGGTGTGCAGGCTAGCGATGGTTGTCTCCCTTACAGCTGTTCATTATTGTTCTCCTTTCAGGTGTCTGCATTTTTTGTTTGTTTGTTTCTGGTTCTCCCTCTCTCAAGTAGCCTTGGTGCTGGGCACCAGTTGGTTGGAGTTTTGCTGACTTTTGAATCTCCATTTTGCAAGCTGTGCTTCATGCACCGCAGGATGCAATGCATACAGAAAGGCGGGTGAAGCAGGACTCTTGTTTTCAAACCTGGTGTGCCTGCTATCTCCTTTTTTCCCAGAGCAGTTATAGGGTTGTTGTTTACCGAACTGTTGTTATGCTACTGTTACGTTCTACTTGTAGTGTATACAAAATCTTTTAAATAAATGCATGATAAATTTTAACCTTTCAGGCGAGCAGTCCGAGGCAACTTTCATGCCATACGGTCAAAATGTCATACAACATCTCTACTCGAAAATGTTTGTACTAGTTATAGGTGCTTTACTGCCTAGTGCACTTACCTGGTTTCCTAGAAATAAATAAATGTGAGTTATAATTGTTTGTTTATTGTCTTGTTTTTTCTTTGTCTTTAGAAATGGCATCAATGGCAGACATCGTCCTGAAAAGAGGCTGTTCTCTGCTGGACAGAGTACTGTGCAAGCCCCAGGCCTCACCACGAAGATTTTCTCTCTCCAAACGGGGCCTCTTAGCAGCAGGACTGCACGTGGGTTCCATCCAAAGGCAGCTGGTCCATCATGTGACTGGGAAAGTGAAGGTAATAACCACATGTCAGTCTTCAACAACATAAAAGAAGGCTTATATGGATGGCTAGTGTGTTCATGATGTGTTTCTGTTGCTGCAGTTGGTGGCTGGCTTGGTTTGGTCCAAGACGACTCTGGATTAGCCAGTTCTATCAGACTAAGAAAAAAAAAAAAAGTCTCAAGCTAAGGTGCTGACCACGTGCTAGTCTTAGGCTGCATTAGCCCACAGAAAACAGATAATAGTCCAGTGAGATCAGCACAGTGCATGTATGTAAAAGCATGGCATCCTATATGCCCCCCCCAATTCTCCAGCTACAAGTGTGCTAAATAATTGAAAATTCTGAGTAAAGACACTTCTGATTTGAAGAGACCTCTGAGTAGTCCTTTCAGAAAGTAACACATTCAGCGCTTCATGAAACTGTGATAGAGCCGAAGTGTGAGAACTGGTCTTTGTGAAGAAAGAGGACTAGGGCTCTGTATAATTTTAAAACACAGTCTGTTAGTTGAGAAGGAAATAACTTTGTTTCAGGTTTGTGCTCCAGTGCCCAGAACTTGTATAATCTCAGAGTGCGTAGTGCGTTTGCTTCTCAAGCAAAATACGTGGTGGATGGTCTCCGCTCGTTCCTTGTGGGACTGGGGCTCCATTACAGATCTGCTGCACAAAGCATTCTTAAAGGGTTGTGTCTGTGTGGACATCCTGACCGAACCGGCTGACCATTGCCAAAGACATCACTTGTGTACTACCCTGTATTGTAGCAGCTGGGTATGGTCAGATAGCCCACCGATCAGCACCCTGTGCTATGGACAAGTGTGTTTTTACTGACTAACCTATTGTTTTGTTTTCCATTTTTGTTGCATGAGCAACTGCAGGTTTTGAATTAGACTTTTGATCTTGGGGGGCACATTCTCTTGGTGGCCTGTTAAGATGGGGCTGAAATGTAACATTGCACTCTTGGTTTTCAACCACTAAGTCGACGTTTTTTTGGAACCAGACTAGGGACTGGTTGTTAGTTCTGGTTTGTTGCTTTAAAAAAAAAAAAATTAAAAATGCAGAGTCTGAATAAAATTTTTTTTCCCCGTCTTAGGAAACACAGACATTCCTCTCTAGGAGTAAAGACTTGAACCTTTTGTCCTGTGTCAGCCCTGAATCCTTTGCAAGTTCTGCAATGAACACCGTCTACTCCAAGTCCGAGCACACAAAACATTCCATCTTTGACACCTTCAAACCAGACAGTGTTCAAACTCTGTGCGGAATCAAGGGGCGCATTTTTCATCGGGCGGGTGGCTCGCTTGCTTTGTTTGGAACTGTTGGTCATTCCCGGTTTTTTCATCAAAACACCACTGCAGTGGGAGGGCTGACGGCTGAGGACATACAGAAAGCCAGAGAGACCAAGGTATCTCCCATGCGGCCACAGCGACAGATGGTAATGTCCCAGCTTAGATTATCCTACACATTTAAAAAAAAAAAAAAAAAAAATCTGTTGAACCCAGTTTGCTTGTTTAAGAAGTGTATTGACTGTCTGATTTTTCCTGTCTTTGTGTCCGTCAGAGCATGGCCTCCCTAGTCATCCTCAGACCATAGACCAGAGGGTGCAGTTGTGAGGAGGGGGGGGTGTCTTACTGTGAGAACAATTGCGTCAGTTCTATACTTTTTACCACAGTTTCAGGGGGAAGAAATTGCCACAGTCTGGACATTTTTATAGCAGTGCAAAACAATCGGTTGATTAGTGACTTCTGCTAATCAAGGCTGCTTTCATTAGCAAACTGTGTTGCGGACCTGCTTATTTTACGCCTTAAATTGCTTTGAGACCTACTGTGGGCTGGGCATTGGTTAAATGGATGATCGTAGTTCAGAGCCCAAATGCCTCCCCTTCATAATGTGTTGTGGCATCTGCTAGCCCAGCTTGGAAGTACTGAATTTGGAATGTAAACCCAGGCTCTTGATGAGTAGCACTAATTGCTACTAACATGCCATCAGGCTGACTCAAGTTGTCTAATACCATATCATATTTCTGCAGTTTACAAAGTTCTGAGTTACTGTATTTTGCTAGTTGGTTTCCAAGGATTTTATTCCTTTTACTCATGTTAGCAGCTTTCATTGTATAAAACAATGTTTTTATTTTTTCCTTAAAGGTATTTGTGTTTGTGTAAAAGTAATGAATTGCTCCATATAAGTGTTCACATTAAAGGATGTACTTATGGGGAGCTGGATGAGCATACAAACGGAACAAAGTATTTTGCAAGGGAAAAAATCTAAAGCACGCAGCCCTTTCTCTGTAAGTGTGGTCTGAAAAGCCATTCACTTTTCTCAGGTCAGTTGCTCTTCACTGTGAAGCTCCTTGACTGGAGCAGAAGGATACAGCCCCTGATATTCAAAGGTTACTGCTGCAGAAAATCACCTTTTATGCAGGCACTAAGCCTGTGCCTTCACCCCTTGCCCTGAAGGCAGCCCACCCCTGTGCCGAGCTGCTCCCCGTAGCCCAGTACAGTACATTGTAAAATCCCTGATGGTGCAGTGGTTCCTCTAACACCTGATTGCCCAGTACATCGTTAGGTAAATCGGTCATAATTCTGTGGTTCCCCGCATCCCAAATTGCCCAATAATTTGTTGCACTGTACTTCCTTTAAGCAGTAACTTCTTCAGGATGTACAACGATTAAAGGGCATTCAACGTGCTTGAAAGGAGAGAGAGATTCAGATGAAATCTGCGAAAGAATTACTTGACAAAATGAGTAGGGGATACTTGGAACAGATTTCCAGAACAAGTGGTGTGTCCCAACAATTTCTACCTTCACACTTGATAGACAGTGATTTTCCATTTTCAAAAATGTCCAGTTCCAGCTGGCAAAATCTTAAACGCCATTCTCCACCCCATATTAAGGGCAAATCAGCATGTTTTAACAAAAATCTGTCTCAGAGTGGAGGAGTTTGCCCAAAAAGCTGGTGCAGAGTTTTTTTTTTTTTTTCCATGATAAACTAGTGCAAAAAAGGGCAGATTCTGTTTTACTGCTGTTTCCAGTTGAAAACAGAAAATCATTGACCCTAAACTCAAACAGGATAGTTGCATTTAAGAAAAAGGGGTGACTGGGTATTCCCACTGCGATGGTGGTGGTTGTATCAAATCTGACCCTGTTGTCAACACTGTGGTTCATACCTGTACTAGGAGAGGGTTTCTGTGACAGTAACTGCTGAGGTGAGCTGAGAATTTCAATGTCTGTCTTATATAGCGCATCTGAATACAGGGCAGAAGGTGTTGGGCTAGAGTTTCAGAGCCCCTGTCAGTCCCACAGCTGTGGGGAAAAACTGGTGCAAGTGGGTCACCACTTGCGGAGCCGCAGTTTATCCCACGGCTGCTGTATTTTCAGTGGTGGAGCCGGTTTATGACCAGCTGCACAGTTTATGGTGACTTCCAGCTGCTTTTTTGGCACAGCAGCGGGAAAGTGTTACATTGTGCCTGGTGGGACCAGTCATGACATCCCCAGCAACTGTGCTGGCTGAAAATGCAATGCTCCACAGCCGCGGAGATTTCGTCCCGCAGCAGTGGCTGCGGCGTGGGACATAGTTCCTGGACAAACTGAAAATCCAGTCCATTGTTCTTCCAGTGATGGCAGGTGTTGCTCTGGTCGAGCCTGAACCTTTTATTCTGTTTTCCCCTTCACTTTATTTCATCTTTTATGTCCTAGCTGAGCGAAAGGGCACGTGAGCAGAAGGTACCAACAACTCGCCTTGGAAGACTTGCAAATTTTGGAGGTGAGTGTTTAGTGTACTTGGCTTATAGTCATCACCCAAAAATAAAAAAAGAAAGTCAGATATATGGTAGGAAGGGGTGGTGGTAAATGAGCCACATCCTAATTTGCCCTTTAAAGAGCACCCTTTTACTAGCTGGCCCAGTGGTGTGGAGGGCAGATACACTGTCTCCTGTCACGCCAGTGACCCTTTTTGTTCACGAGCATGGGTTGCTGTGGGTAGGCGGGGAGGAAAGGATTGGCCTGACAGCTGCTCTCTCCTCTCCGGGGGCCTGCATGCTCTTCTGAAAGACTGCCACCTAGTGGAGGTTATGTGGTAGTGTGGGTTGAGGGCAGTGGAAGGGAGGGCTGCAGGACTCCATGAGATGTGCGTGCCTTCACACAAGTTGCGCCCCAATGTAGGGGAATACGGGGACAGAAAATATAAAATCATGTTGGTGTGGGCTAAACGAAGCCCTGCCTGCCTGCTTCTACCCTACGCTGTTGGTCGATTGCCCTGCCCTGTCTGATGTGTGTCACCGGGTGGGGGGAGGACGGCCCTTCAGTATCCTGCCGGGTGAGGGGGGAGAATCCGTGGGAGATCTCTGGCACGGTGGTCTGGTGATACAGATGCCTGGTGAGAGGAGGCGGGGACAGAGCGGAGAGCCTGCCCACACCAACCCAGGGGGAGAGAACCTGGATTAACCGAGAAAAAAAGAAAAAAAAAAAAAAAAAAAAAGGCACCTTTCCTAACATATTCATACTAATTCAGTATGAACCCTTACCTCCCCGGAGTTCCTTGATACATAAATGATAATTTTTAGAGCAGTGTTTTTTTTGGGACGGAAAGGATCTTATTTTGGCTCTGTGGAGTCGAGCCGCTTGCACTTCTCTGATGTGAGTGTTGCCTTCGTGATAGCATATTTATAATTACAGTATAGCAGGTTCCAGATAAGATTTTTTTTGGTATGAGTACTGTACTCCTTATCTTGAAAGTGAGATGAGTAAAACAAAATCCAGATGTGCACAAATGTCTGGATGGAGTGTAGTGAGGAGTACATTTTTAAGAACAATGTTTAGAAAAGAATTAATCAAGTGCCAACAATGTTCCAGATAATGTTGGCAGGTAGGAGTAATTTACTCACCAGTTTTAAAATATAGTGAGAAAAACAAAATTGGGATGCGTATGAATGCTGTAAATCTGGGGACAAAACTGCTGCTTTTGAATCACCAGTTGCTATGAGGCACTATTCTGTGGAGTGTGAAGCATTTACACATGTTGGGCGAGTATTGGTACTCATTTAAAAAATTTTTCTAAAGAGTATTTAGTCAAATGAGGTGAATAAAATAGGTTGGTGCTTCCCTTATCTGGAGTCCTGCAGTATAGGGAGGGTGTGGGGGCAAGACTGATAGACTACTATAGGAGCTGGATATAAAGTATTTTTTTTAATAGTTTAGGTTTCCGATTCAGATAAAATCAAGGCCACCGCTTAACTGAGGGTATTGCTAATTGAGCGGTGGCCTGGATTTATCTGAATCGAAATCCTAAACTATTAAAAAAGGTACTTTAAATCCAGCAACTATAGTAGTCTATGGATCATACCTTTGTGCTCTCCATATAATTACATCACATAATCTGCTAGTGCAGGGGTGGCACTCAGGACAGGGAAGTGGAAGGGATAAGTGGCTTGGCTCCACAGAACCAAAATACAATCCCTTCCCTCCCAAAAATCATGGTTCTGAAAATTATTATTTATCAAGGAGCTCCAGGGAAATAAGAATTCTCTCAGTGTTTTAAGAGGCATTTTTGGAAAAGGCAGAAAAGGTGCTCTTTAAATATGTTGCAAAATTCACAAGTTGTGAAAGAGAATGTTGATGCTTCAATCTAGGAAGGAAGGAAGCAAAGCTTTGTTTATAATGCATTTTCCTACTGTTAAAGCACAGACTGTATCACGCACAATTCTGATATGGCAAAATACAGTTAGTCCATATAATAGTTATGTTATTACACGTACTATTACACAAGCAAGCTGGGCTCAGATTTTCCTCTTCCCCCTTACAGATTCCACACTTAAACTTTAAATAGTTCTTTGTTTCAGAATCCTTGTTTGCTACTTTCTTGATAAGGATTCTTCCCAGCACTTCCTTAGTTTTCCTGTGTGCACTTGGTTCAGACATATTTTATTAAAACCAGGTTAACAGAGTGCTGCTGTGCAGAGCCATGTGGCATGCGGTGTGGCTCAGTGAGTGGGGTGTCTTCCTCTAGAGCCTACTGCAAGTGTGGACCGTGGTTCAATGCATGGTACTTGTGCTTAGGTTGAGAATTGGAACCAATGACTTTCAGGACTCAAGTGTGCAAAACACAGGTTTATTTTGGGGGCACTTCCCCCAAAGAAGAAAGATTCTTGGAGTTAACCTGCACGACTGAGTTGGCACACAGTTCTGGAGTGCAGGTTAACTTCAGCAAAACTCCATTTGAGGAAACAAAATGGAGGTTCCTCACCTGCTGCAGTCAGTGAGCACCACCTACAAGGTTTTAGAACACAAAAGAGCGTTACCTGGCCTTACTCCATTTTTCAGTACTTCACTGTGGTGTGTATGGGGTGTAGTGCTAGAGGCAGTGTCATTTCATGAGATGTAAAACAAGGTCCTCCATCTGTTCTGGACATCGATATGCCCTCACACTGTCGACTTCTGTCGAAGAAGCAGCAAAGGTTTTGACCTTGGTTCCTTGTGGGGAAGAAGTTGCCCTCATGTTCTAAACCTAGTGTTATATGCTGGGGGTATGTACGGATGTGGTGCTTGTATTTCTGGACTCATAAGGAGTATCTTTCGACTGCTAGCTTCCCTTTTGTGTTTCTTCTTTTCTGTAGGCTTAGCAGTTAGCATTGGGATTGGTGCTGTGGTTGAGGCCGTCAAGAAGTCCTTCCGAGATGAAAGGAATGACAAAGGTGAGTGGATTTGCTAATTGCCGTTTAGAAACATGTTGCCCTTTTTCTCAGTCTGATACTGGAGTGGTACCCCAGAAATACTTGAGTAGCACCCCAGAGCAGACTGGCGATCTGGGATGTCTATCGACCAGTTCTTGAATGTTCATTTCAATCCCAGCCCCATTACGTTGGCCCAGATTTGAAACAGCAGTATCACAATGAGCTACTGGAATCGGTCACACTGGATAAGAGGCAGGAGGGTGTTCTTCGTCGGGTGGCTGTGTTATTTTGGGGTGGAGGGATGTCCATTTAACTAGCCCACACTGGTGCAATGCCATTTTAATGAAGAAGGAGAGTCTCCTAATCTTCATTTGATTTTGCCTTTCACATACATGCAGAGCATTTTCACTTCCTCCATTCAGGAACTTATGTAAATATTGTGTCGATGCTGAGTCAGCTTCTCTGAGATGGGTTAGTTTTAGGATTGGATTGCTGATTTCTCAGTGAGCATAATCCATGAAAAAAGCGAGCAGGAACATTTTGAAACATAGAGAACATTATATATATGTTTATGTTTAATTTGATATTTTGACTACCTAAATATTTGTTTTGGCCAGTTAGATTTTTTTATGGTGGGTGATCCAAGTGGCTACCTAAAAAAAAAAAAATTAAAAAATAACAATCGAGGGGGGGACTGCCCACACTTAGTGGGGTCCATGGGCCTGTTTCTCACACTCGAATGAGAAGTGGATTGTCTTCCAGCTTCAGGGACATTAGGAATTGGGTTTGTGAATCCTTTTTTGTTGTCCTCATTAGGATGGATCAGTGCAGACTGTTTTCACTATATCGCATGAGCACAGGACAGTCTGTGTGCCACTTACTGTACTGGAGGTGCATAGCCCATTGTGGACTGAGTAGTGTATAAATACTTCAGTAAGCGCACTTGCCAGACTGCTGTTCTCCATGACACCCATACCCACCTGACTGGTGGACCCTATGAAGTCTCAGAAACTTGTAAACAGAATAATCAGCCTGGTTTAGGGTGTACTTTTCTTGTATGAGATAGCAAGGAGTGTTGACAGCAGTAGAAATAAAGTGTGCAGACAACACAGAGATTATTATTCTTTTCATTTGCGGTAGGTGCTGCTCCTTTTGCCCATGAAACATCAGGAGCATTTCAGTTCAAAACACAAATAACCTAGCAAAGGGGTTCCACTTATGCCATTGGAGCACCTCCTCCCCCCATGGGCCCCCACACTAACAGATGTTGTGCGATGCAAATTTGTAACAACTGAAAACTGCAGCAGTTTATCAGTAATCCAGATGCTGTGAAAGAGTAGCCCCCTACCCAAATGGGGGCTTACATTCAGCTCCATGTCCTGCGCCACTGCCACCAGCAGCTGACTCCTGTCTTTCCTCCCTGTCCCCAGGACTATGGTGGATGCTGACACCAGCTTCTGGCTCCCTATCAGAAGTAGCAGGGGAGCTGATCCTGGCTGCACAATTCAAGTCATGCTCATCGAAAGGACTGCCGATTCAAAACGGAGCGCACAGCGCCCTCCGGTCTCAACTCCTGGTCCTCGGGACAGGCAGCAGGAACCAGAATCAACAAGAGAGAAAATGGCTGAAAATGCCAGCGGGGGACCAAATATTTTAAAATTATAGAAGAAGCTCATGAAGGCAGTGGCCAGTGCCGTGCTGAATTCTGCTAATCCACTGAAACTTCAAGTGGGATCAGGAGACGGAGCCTACCCTTGGTGGCCTAGTCCTGAGGGTGGAAGAGCCTCACTTGACCCAGAGGGACACAGAAAGCTGCTCCCAGGAGTACGTGTAGTACCTAGCAAATCGGGCGTGAACGGAGAGAGAGTGATAGGACAGGACTAAGCAAGTCCCTTCTATCAGCAGTGGAGTGTATGTGTCTGAAGCTGCTGCAGTACCGGTGTGATGGGACTGAGTTGAAGACTTTAAGGGGGAGAAGCTGTGAGAGAGTTGAGACAGCGCGCTCACAGCTAGAGCCCTGGCTGTGTTTTCAACTGCACTTAGAGTTGCTGGCCAGCATTTCTCACAGACTCTAGAGCGGGTTTCCTTGTGATTATCTGAGTACCATTTATTAAGAGTGTACAGGGTTGCCTTGATGGCTCTAGGTCTGAGGAAATCCACGCCAGTTTTCTTAGACCCCTGTTGTGAAATACAAGGAGACTCAAAGGGAGGAAGACTGGGAGGTTTACCTAAAGAATCTAAGGGAAGTAAGGAATGCTGTAAGGAGCGCAGAGCCGCTGACCGAAGAAAGAGTAGCGCAGACGGTGAAGAGAGGGGACAAGACATGCTATAGGTACATCAGCGAAAGAAGGAAAACCATGGGAGAGATTCTAAGGCTCAGCGGGGAAATGGGGGAATGTAAGAAGGGGGGCCTGGAAAAGGTGGAAATACTAAACAAATCTTCTGTTTGGTATTTACTAAAGAGGGGAGGGTCAGGGATCACAGCTCAAAATCGGACATGGGGGGGGGGGGAGTGGTAGACACCAGTCCATTCACAGAGGAGAAAGTCCTGGATGAGGGTGGCTGGATGAGGGTGGATAAAGCAATGGGGTCAGATGGCATATACCCAAGGATACTAAGGGAGCTGCGAAGGGAGCTAGCAGCACCTCTGACAGCTATGTTCACCGAGTCGCTCAGTTCAGGAGTGGTACCAGAGGAGGGCACGTATAGTCCCTCTCCACAAAAATGGTAGTAGGGAAGAGGCAGGGAACTATAGACCAATTAACCTTACCTCAGTGGTGGGTAAGATCATGGAGGCACTGCTTAAAGAAAGAATAGTGGCACACTTGGAATCGAACGGTGCCCAGAATCTGAGGCAACATGGGTTCACGGAGGAAGGTCATGTCAAATGAATCCAGTAGATTTTTGACTGGGTGACGAAGAAATGCATCGGGGGCCGTGACATTGCCTACCTCTATTTTTAGCAAGGCCTTTGACACCGTCCCACACAAAAAGCCTGGTTAATAAGATGGGCAGTCTGGGCATGGGGTGCAAGGTAGTTAACTGGGTTAGGAACTGGCTAACGGACAAGAGGCAGATGGTGGTGGTAAATGGCATCCAGTCTGGGGGGGTGACCAGCGGGATACCTAAGGAATCAGTCCTTGGGCCAGTCTTGTTCAGAGTCTTCATTAGTGACAGCGCGGAAGGACTGGAGGAAAAAGTCTGCCTGTTTTGTAGATGGCACCAAGATCTGCAATAGGGTGGACACGCCAGACGGGGTAGACAGAATGAGGAGGGACCTGGGGAAGCTTGAAAAATGGTCGGAGGTTTGGCAACTAGGGTTCAGTGCAAAGAAGTGCAGAATAATGCATCTGGGACAAGGGAACCCTGGGGAGAGCTACAGGATGGGGGAGGGGGAGTAGCTGACGATCACCAAGGAAGAAAGGGACCTGGGGGTTATCATTTCAGACCTAAAGGTTTCTAAGCAGAGTACAAGGGCTGCAGGAGGGCAGGTGGCATGCTGGAGTGCATAGGCAGAGGTATCGCAAGCAGAAGGCAGGAGGTAGTGATGCTGTTGTATAAAACGCAGGTGAGGCGCACCTGGAGTACTGTGTGCAACTCTGGAGGCCGCACCTTCATAAGGACATTGACGTGGTGGAGGCGGTTCAGAGGAGGGCAACAAAGATGGTATAGGAATTGCACCAAAAAACATAGGCGAGATTAAAGGACCCCAATATGTACTCGCTGGAGGAGAGGAGGGATCGGGGGACATGATAAAAACATGTACGTACCTCAAGGGCATAAACATTGTACAGCGGGGAGCCATCTTCCAGTACAGGAGAAGTACAGGAACAGGGGTCGTGATATGAAATTGGAAGGTGGCAGATTGAGGGGAAATGTAAGGAAGTTTTTCTTCATGGAGAGGGAGGTGGACATATGGAATAGTTTGTCACAGGATGGGGTGGGAGCGAGCACAGTGGTGGGATTTAAACATGCCTGGGACAGGCATAAGGAAACCTTAGAGGTGAGAAGGAGTGGAGTGGTGAAAAGTTGTTAACCAGGTAGGGTCAGAGGACGCAAATAAGTGTAGAGCTTATGGGCACACTAGCTGGGCCTAGATAGCGGTCCTTATCTGCCGTCAATTTCTGTGTTTCTATGCTGGGGTTTATCCCTTTGTTTTTGTTTTGTTTTTAAATCTATTCTATTCTCAAGTGCCTCTTCCCTGTAGGGAAATGAAGCAGAGGCCACAGGCCACATGTAGGGTGAAGGAGACATCGAGGGACAGTGCATCCTGCAGCAAGTAGGGACACCCTTTGCACAACTTCAGTGAAGATGGCTGTCAGAATCAGGAGGCTGTGAGAAATGACTGGGGCCTAACCCTGCACCTATGTGTAAAGAATAAAGTTTGTTTACTCAGATAGACACTGGTTAGTTAAACATGACCTTTGGTTAGAGTCCAGAAGGCAGATTCAATTTAAACGTGTTTGTAAAATTTTATTTCAAACCGTACAGAGGGAAATTCTTACAGAACTTTGAGACTTAATTTATTTCTAATTTTGGGCTTTGTGTTTCTGTTTAAAGTTATGGTAAATTATCCCATCTGCATCGCGGGCCTGCAACATGTGCACTCCCAGGTGTGCATGCAAGGACAGTTGGGAGCTCCCTGAGGGACTGCATAGAGGTACCAGTTGAATGGGCATATTGTGGAGTTGAGGGAGAAGCTGGGATTGGCTGGTGGCAGGACCTGTGTGGTAATAATTTGTTGCTAACCTTGCAAGCATATTGGGCCCTGTGCACAAAAAAGATGACTATGCGCCGCATATCCAAGATGTAAGCAGCCCTAAGTTGGAATGTCACAGCAGGGGATCCCGTGGACCCCGGGCGACATTCTATGAAGTGTTTAAGGCAGTTACGCGCCTGATCCCCACGCCACACAGTCAGCAATGTGCCGGAGGCATGCCTGCACCAGGCGCCATTCCCTGGGTGCAGCCAGACCCCTGCCGTAACCCAGTGTGCGCACTCCCATGGACATTGCCCACCGGTTGTAGCGGGACCAGGAAACAACACTTTGCCCCAGCCCACTAGGCTGATGGGGAGGGCTGCGATTTATTGATTCTTGTTATTTATGCGGATCCATTCCTCCACTGTAGCCCCAGCCCATAGGCGCAAGGGATCTACTATGGGACTTGGGTTGGGCATCCGACTAGATGCCTGCCCGAGTCCGCCCCTCCGCACCAGGCTGCCCCGTGAACCTACGCTCTGGGGGAGCAGGGCCATGAACAGGTGCCCTGCGGGTGCATGCAGTTGTGAATACCGCGCATCCTGCGCCATGGAGCTACGCGGGCAGGGTATGTGCCATGCATACTTTCCGCCCCAATAGTAAATAGTGCCTATGGTTTGTAATTGTTGTTACTTTGCCTTTTCCCCTAAATTGAACCCGTGATTGTTGCAGTACCACCTCATAATGTGGTATCCTTGACAGGTATGTTCGTGCAGCTGGAGTAACGGTAGTTCTGGTTTGGGGGAGGTTTTAGTCTCCATGCTTCATGCTTCCCTAGTGCTTTATGTTTGAAGGAAAAAGTACAGCTACAGTTAGAGAAGCTGGCAACCCATGATGCTGGTCTTCGATGATATGGGAATCGGAGTTCTTCTGGGACTCGGTCTGACTGGAGGTGACAGGTGAGTGAGGTCCTGGCAGAGCACTCCCTGTTCAGCACCCAGAGATATCACTGCAAATGTCTGCAGCAAGAAACTCCTGTGTTTTGAAGCACAGTATCCTGCGAAGACTGGTCAGCTTGTTTTTGTTGTACATGCTTACGTCAGCTCTAGGAAGACAGGTGTGGAACTGATCGGTACGTGCTGTGAGTTCTGGTAATGTGTAAACACACTGAGTAGTGATGACAGTAGATTAGCAGCATTACAGAACTGAATTGGCAAGAATTTCATTCTGTTGTTACGACTCCTAGTGCTAGGAGGTGACTTTGTTCAAGTACCACCTAAGGAATGCTTCTCCCCTCAAACTTTGTTTCATCTCATGTTATCTCATGCATTCAGGGACAGTCTTGCAAGGCGTAACTACTAGTGGAGTTTCATGTTTTCATTCTAAGTTGTGGATGATACAGAGAAGCAAGTATAATATACACCTGCATCATGTGGTTACATGTCCAGTTTTTCAGTGTGTGCTTTTTTTGCGGTTTGTGGATTCTGAACTTTAGGGGTAGAGGTTGCAAACGGGTATCTCTAGGAAATGCTTTTTCAGATAAAGAGTAGTTTTTAGGGGGTGGGGCCCCAAAAAGACCTTCTTCTTGGTATACATCAGCCTCATTCTTCAGTTAACTACAAACTGTGACTTGTGCTTATATGCTGATGATACAGACGGCGTGGCAGCGCTAGGAGTTGATTTGGAGTTCTAAACAAAATTACAAACTGATTTCGACTCATTACAGTATTGGTTTCAGGTATCAAAAAGGATCTTAAGTGACAAACTCAGTGTATGGAATTTAAAACTAAAAATTTGAAACAAATTGCAAACAAGGAATTGGAAATGTATTTATTAAATGGCAAAATGTTGGCAAACATGGACATTTACAAATATCTGGGGGTTGACATAGACTGTAGACTAACATTTAGGGAACACATTGGAAAAAAAAAAAAGTTAATGTTAGATTGGGAGTCCTACAAAGAAAAGCATAACTCTTACCTAAACATAGAATTTGTCGGCAGATAAGAACTGCTTGGCCCACCTAGTCTGCCCATTTTCCTTACCTACAATATCACTGCAGATCCTACTTGATCTCTGTCTCTTTTTTTCTTCCCACACGTCCTTTCCACTAAGATTTCCTTATACCTATCCCATGCATTCTTGAACCCCTCCCCTTTCGCTCCCACCACCTCCACTGTAAGACTGTTCCAGGCATCCTCCACTCTTTCTTTCTGTGAAGAAGTACTTCCTCACACCTCTTCTACCCCCCCCCCAGCTTCAGAGCATGTCCCCTTGTTCTTGAGCACCTTTTCTTCTGAACAGTACTTTCCTCCTGAACCTTATTTACACCTGTGAGGTAAAGTCTCCATTATACCCCCCCTTTCTTCTAGGGTGCACATACTGAGTTCCTTTAGTCTCTCCTTGTAGGGGTTTGATGCAGACCCTGTACAAAGAAATAAACTAGTTCAGCAGTTATTGTTGGCCATTCTGGAGTATGGCAGTAAAGCTTACCAGCATGCAAATATGACTTTATTGCACAGGCTGGAACAAACCTGTTATAGCATGGCCTGCTTTGTGCTGTGCTACTGCTTTGATTGCCGCTACTGCAAGATGTTTGAACTGTTGGGATGGGATTTCCTGGAGTTGAGAAGGTGGAAGAGGCAGCTTGTAGCAATGACATTCAAAGAGCTGAAAGATAATAAAAGTAGTAACATGAAATGTATTGGGTATCCACAAATAAATAAACATGGACGCAATTTATGACGTTTAAAAAAATAGAGGGCTAAGTGTCCCAATGGTGTCAAGTACTTTTATTAAAATGCAGTCAAATTTTTATTTATCAAAAATTTGGAATGAATTGGCTCCCAGTGTAAGGAATATTTATAAATTGATGAGCTTTAAAAGACCCATAATGAAAGAAAGAACTGAGACTTGCAAGTGTGTTTGACCTCATCCTCTGGGTTAAACTGATCTGGAGGTGCACGTATTTGAATTTGACTTTGTAGATAAATTTAAATAGAAATTGTTGCATGATCTGGTGGCTTACATTACTGTTTGTGGTGTGTGTAAATTGTGTGATCTTACTTCGAGAGGGCTCTTGCAGTAGGTAATTACATATAGGACTGGTGCCGGCAGGCGTCAGGACCCCACGGAAAAATTTATAGCTAACAGTCTCTGGCGGGGGACTGCCCCCACGTCAGGTGACCGACGTCAGTATTAAGGGGCGGTCCCCCACGCCCATCTTCCAGTTCTTTCCCGCCTTTGGCTCATGTCAGCGACTCGTGGAAAAGTTCAACGCTCGTCAGCCTCAGTCATCAGTAGCTTTTACAGAGTTATTTTCGATTTTTCTAATTTTTGTCAGGTATTCGTTGGTATATGTTGTTCCTTACAACCTCCGAGCACAAGAACAAGTGCAGCTCGTGTGGAGCCCAACTCCCGCATAAGGACAGCCATTTCCAGTGCCTCTTCTGCCTAGGCACAGATCATCAGGTGGAGAAGTGCCAGCACTGCCTTAAATTCAACGCGGCCACCTGCAGACGGCGGCAGCAGCCCTTGGAGGCCCATATTTTAAAGAAGAAAATGTCCTCCATGGAAAATGAGTTAAAAAAGCTCCAGCAGCGCCCACTTCCAAGGCCATCGCAGAAGAAAAAGACAAGGAGAAGCACCAGGACAAGGGCTCCTCATCCACGCGTCTCCCTTGGGAATCGCCATGATCCAGGTAGTCCCCCCACCGGTGTACTGATCCATGATGGCCTCTTGGAGGTTTCAAAGGCGTCAACCGCCCGTCTGGCTCACGCTTGGGCCTTTGGGTGCCTCCAAGCTGTTGGAGCCTCCTCTCCCAGTAAAAGCTGTCACCGTCTGCGGCCTACTGGTTTGGCGGCTCCGGTAAGCCTGGCGTCGGCTCTATAATGGCATACACACGGAGAAGGTGATAAGTTGCCCGACCCCCGGGCGGCACCGGCCCCTCTGCTGCCTGACCAGGCTGCCCCTTCTTTGCGACCTGCCTTGGGCGATGGGTCCGCCACGTCGGACGTTGGCCTCTCTGGCATCCGCCCGTACCCCGCTGATAAGTCGGACGTCGGCTTGCCCGACGTCCGCACGGTGGCTGGGCCAACGCCGGACCTTCCATCATCCGCCGTTTCCGGCTCCCTGCAGCCTTCGCTGCCCTTCGGGGACCCTGAGTCTCCTCAGCCTGACTCTGGGGATTTTTCCCCTCCATCCCGAGCAATGCCGAGGTTCCTGCTGCACCCCATCAGACCGTCTGCCTGCTGGGCTGGACTGGCCTTGACCCGGCGCCGGTCTTGCCGACCCGGGTGACATCCCGTTTCGGATCCGCTACAATGCGGGCCCTCTGCCCACGGACCTTCTGGTCCAGACCGCCCGTGGGCCTCCGGCCAGGCCGTCCTGCTCGGCAGACCCTTGGTTCCGGTATCCGACCCGTCTTACCCAGCTCAGTGAATCTGATGCCCCAGTACCCGACGCCGGCCTATCCAATGCCACAGTACCCGGGGCCTCAATACCCGAGGCCGGGCTTCTACCATGTCCCTTTTGCAGACAGGACATTTGCTCAGCTGGAGGTCTCTAAGACTTTCCTTAGAGGGGTTCTTCACTTGAGACCCCCATCCGGTTTCCTGCCCCTCCTTGGGATTTGAATTTCATCCTCGAGAAGCTTACTCTGCCTCCTTTCGAACCGGCAGCCTCAGCAGACATGAAGTTCCTCTCATGGAAGACTGTCTTCCTAGTGGCCATTACTTCTGCTCTGAGGATTTCCGAGCTCCAGGCCCTGATGTGTAAAATCCCAAATTTGATTTTTCACAAGGAATGTGTGGCTCTGCAAACCAACCCTAAGTTTCTCCCCCAAGGTGGTAGCGGAATCTACATTGAACCAGTCCATAGTTACCTGCTTTCTTTACGCAACACTCCAGTCAAGGAGAGTATCTCTTACACACTCTGGACGTTCACCGAATTCTGAGATACTACACTAACAGAAAAAAAGATCTCAGAAAGACTGATCAACTGTTTGTCTCTTTTGCCCACAAAAGAGAAGGCAATGCTGTTTCTAAGCAATGCCTGTCCAAATGGTTGGCTCATTGCATCACTTTCTGTTATGACAAGTACAACAAGACCCTTCCAGGTCAAGTGAGAGGCCACTCCACCAGAGGAGTCACTGCCTTAGCGGCTTGTTTCAAGAATGTGTCAGCGGCAGACATCTGTGCTGCCGCCACTTGGACTTCCGTCCATACCTTTACAAAACATTACAGTTTGGATATTGCCTCTCACCATAGAGCAGGCTTTGGGCTTGCTGTTCTGTAAGGCCTCCTTTCTTCAGGCCTTCACAGCTAGAGGATCTACTTTGAGTAGCTTTCCTCCTCCCATTTGCTTCTTCTTGTTCCAGACTGCTTGGGACTCAGTCCTATATGTGAATACCTGCTGTAAGAGCCCTTTCGAAGTAAGATGGTACAGTTACGTAAAAAACTTACCATAACAGTAGACCTTCGAGAGAGGCTCTTGGCAGTAGGTAATACCTTCCTGCGCTCATTCCCCCTAAGCTTTTTTAGCTCCTTTCTCAGGTTGGGAAATATCCGCTCCTCTCTCGTCTTGCCCTTTTGGGCCTTTGGCGGGAAAGAACTGGAAGGCGGGTGTGGGGGGCCGCCCCTTTATACTGACGTCGGTCACCTGACGTGGGAGCGGTCCCCCACCAGAGACTGCTAGCTAGAAATTTTTCCATGGGGTCCCGATGCCTGCCGGCATCAGTCCTATATTTAATTACCTACTGCAAGAGCCTCTCTCGAAGATCTACTGTTACGATAAGTTCTTTACGTAACTGTACTTTCTTTACCTGCTTTTGCAATTACATGTTTTGTATGTTACGTATCTAATGTAATGGTGTTTGTCTGATGCTTTGATAATATGATTCGTATAACTGTATCATGTGAATGGTTTGTACCACTTGTATCTATAACTGTAAACAGGACAACTTTGTGAAATGCGCTTTGCAGTCCTAGTGTTTAATTCCTGTGGCAAAATAAAGTTTGTATCTATCTGTCTAAGTGTCAGTGGGCATCAGGTGCTTTAACCTATCAGAATTGGGTGATGGTTCTCCATGGCTTAGTTTTATTTTTTATTTTATTTTATTGAAATCTAGGATTACAAATACCTTTGAGCAGGAACTGCTCGTTTACAAAGGTTCCATGTCGAAGGAATGGGGGTTATACATACATACATACATACATACATACATACATACATACATACATACAAAGGTCAACATAATAATACATAGTTACACAATAAAAAGTAAGAGACTGAGGCACATGAAATTCCAGTAATTCAAAATGTGCCAAATGTTAGGTAGCATGACATACCAGCCAAGGGCAATCTTAGAAATAAGCACTGCATGGGAGACGGAAGGGGTATGCAGGCAGAAGGCCATTGTCGGAGGGTAGAGGGTGAGGGTAAGAGCTCTAAAGGGGAGGAGGGAGGATAAAAGTCAGGAAATGCCAGAGGGGAGGAAAGGAGAGGGCAAGGGGTAGGCAGGTAGAAGGGGCAAGGCGGGGAGAGGTAGCTGTCAAGACTGAAGTGGAGGGCAGTGAGCAATGGGCTCCTGATTAGGTGAGGCAGTCATAACGACTAGTTGAAATGAGATGAAGTCGGAGTTGTCTCTTAAAAGGGCCAAGAGCAGCAGCAGTAAGAGTTTCTTTGTTGAGAGTATTGTACAACTGTGGTGCTCTGTGGGCAAAGGCCCTCTGGCCCATGGTAGTCTGGCATCTGGGGATAAGGAAGTTGATAGCACATAAACCTATGGGCGAGAAGGGCATGGTTTCTAGTCACACACCAGGACTTAAACTCCTACTCTAAACCTTGGCACTCCAGTGCTGTACTGTTGGTGTGTGCTGTCCTTCAAATGAAACTTAAAACTTTTGTCCCTACTGCCCATTTTTGGTGCTGTCCTGACAGATGTCCTGGTGGATGTAAAAGAACGCAAAGCAAGTGAACCTACGCTCTGCTGAAATAGAAACCTAGAATTTGACGGCAGATAAGGACCGCTTGGCCCACCTAGTCTGTCCATTTTCCTACCTAACAGATAAGCTGCAGATCCTAGTTAACCAACAGCTTACTTCCTCCTACCCCCCCCCCACTAGGACTGCCTTATGTCTGTCCCATGCATTCTTGAATTCCCCCACTGTTCTTGACTCCACGACCTCCTCAGGGAGGCTGTTCCATGCATCCACAACCCTCTCCGTGAAAAAATACTTCCTCACATTACCTCTGAGCCGTCCCCCCTCTATCTTCAAATTGTGCCCCCTTGTTCTTGCACATCTCTTTTCTGAAAGATGCTACCCTCTTGGACTTTGTTGATTCCCTTGAGGTACTTGAAAGTTTCTATCATGTCCCCTCTCTCCCTTCTTTCCTCAAGGGTATACATATTAAGCTCCTTTAGTCTTTCTTCATATGTCTTCTGGTGCAGACCCTGCACCATTTTGGTTGCCCTCTTCTGGACAGCATCCACTCTGTCTATGTCTTTGTGGAGATGGGGTCTCCAGAACTGCACACAGTACTTCAGATGGGGTCTCGCCAGCTGTCTGTGCAGAGGGATAACAACTTCCTGTTTTTCTACTATTGTTGCCTCTCCCTATGCATGCCAGTATCCCCCCCAACCCCTGCCTTCCTTACTGCCTTCTCACATTGCTTGCCCACATTTAGGTCATCTGATATAATTACCCCCAGGTCCCTTTCCATTTTTACTGTTGTCAGTATCTCACCCCCCATTGCGTACTCTTCCCCTGGGTTTTTGTTTCCCAGGTGAATTACCTTGCACTTCTTTGCATTGAATCTGAGCTGCCATACATTTGACCATTCCTCCAACCTTGCCAAGTCCCTTCTCATCCTTTCCACTCCATCTTGTGTATCAACCCTGTTGCAGATGTTTGTGTCGTCTGCAAAGAAACATACTTTTCCTTCCAGTTCCTCTGCAATGTCACTTTTAAAGACATTAAAAAGGACGGGTCCCAGTACTGAACCCTGCGGTAACCCGCTAGTGACCCTTCTTTCTTCACTGTGGACTCCGTTTACTGCTACCCTTTGCATCCTGTTGTCTAGCCAGTTTTTTATCCAGGCTGCCACCTTGGGACCTACTCCAAGGCTGGCTAACTTGTGTATTAATCTTTTGTGTGGGACTGTATCAAATGCCTTGCTAAAATCTAGGTAGGCCATGTCCACAGCCCTCCCTGGTCTACTACTTTGGTCACCCAGTCAAAGAAATCTGTTAAATTCGTCTGACATGACCTTCCCATCGTGAATCCATGCTGCCTTGGGCCTGTGCCCCACTGGCCTCTAGGTACTCAACAGTTCTTTCCTTCAGAAGTGATTCCATCATTTTCCCTACCACTAAGGTCAAACTAACTGGTCTGTAGTTTCCTGCCTCTGTCCTGCTCCCACTTTTGTGAAGAGGAATCACATCCGCCCTCCTCCAGTCCTCGGGTACCACCCCATCCTCCCATGATTTGTAAGAGTGTAGTCAGCGGTGTCACTAGTTTTCTAGGGCAGTTGCTGTGATTTTGTTTGGTTTACGTAAATGAAGGCTTTTCTGATATGAAGCTGAGCAAGTGTGGCTTTACCGCAACCGTGCCGCATTTTTGATTCCCCACTCATTTATTTTGTGGGGAAAAAAAACACTTGGTCTTGCAGACACTTACTTTTCTTTTTCTAATGGGGGCAGTTTGTAAAAAGCTAATTTATATTGCATATTAGCAGCAGCGCAGTCATTGATATCCCTCCTAGAGTCACAGTCTACAACAGTTGACAGAAACACTCCAGACTAGTCCAGCACTAACAGCTGTGTCTTAAGTAAGTGAGATTTGGGGGGGGGTTAAAATCATTAAATAAATAACTGTGTGTGTGTTATAAATATCCCATTTTAAAAAAAGGGAAGCCAAGGCAGTGTGAAATTTGCTGCAGCCCAGGCAGAGTGGCTAAGGCTTGTGCTGTTATGTGTAATACATTCATTTAGTATGCAACGATTCCAGAATCAGTTAAATGTTTTTTTCAGTTTTTATTATTTTGTCCACCAGTGCAAGTAACCTGACACTGGTGCATGTAACTTTTGGCGTCACATGCACCTTGGTGCAGGTACTGCCAAAAGTTAATTTCTACCCCTGGATTATATGATTTAGAGTAAATACCCATTTTAGAAAACTGCTAGTCAAAACTGGCTGATTGCTAATCATTTTTCATTTTGATTAGTAAAGGCTACTAATCAACTCTCCGACATTAATGTATGCCTCAGTGTGGGTTTATTTGCTTTGTGTTGTGTTTTTAGGGTTAGTCGCCCTCAACCCAGCACTTTCTGAATGTGTCTCCAGTTTTGATGTGGGAAGTAAAGGAACCCATAGCGCTTAGAGTTGGAGTTTTCTGTGGTGTCGTGGTAAACATCTCCATCCTGTAAAACTGGTTCAGGCAGTTGTCCACAGATGTGAGTGGGTGTTATTGAGCAGAAAGGCTGCCATCACATGTTTACAGTCATTTCACCAGCTGCCTCATCACTTGTAAAGCTCTTTGGGATACAGTGTGTATGAAAAGTGCTATATAAAAGCAAATTATTATTCTGACAAGCCAAATCCTGCCAGCATTAACGGAATAATACAGTGAAATGAGAGGCATTTGCTAGATTTTAAAATTTGGAGAGAGTTGTCTCATTTAAATTGCAGTGATCTTTATCCATTGTTACCTTATCTGTTATGTTGTCTTTTCACTGTTCCGCTTTTGTATTGCCTGTATATCTTTGTAACCTCCAGGGTTGTACCTGACAATAGGCATATATTTCTCTAGTGTGCTTACCTTGTCAATAAAAGCTAAATAAAATAATTTCAATTTACAACCTCCAAACCTTGAATTAGTTCATGGCACTGGGACAGTCTTGAGCCACAGCCTTCTGGCCAGATTTATGCATAGTCAGCATGTTCTTACTACTAGGGCATAAGCATGCATGTTGTCTTGTTATTGCAGGCGCTGTGACTTCTAACACACATTTCTTGGTAAGTGGAGGGCTGTTGGCCTGCATGTGGGATCAGTAGGCTTAGGGCCTCAGCTGAATTCTACCTTTTAGTAAAAGTGAGGGGAGGCAGAACAAGGACCAATAGGAAAACAGCCATGCATTCTGTTTCTACACCCTGCTCTAGTCTCTGTGTACTGGAGTAGTTTGTCCTCTGGTAGTCTCTTGAACAACTAACTCTGAAATGTTATATTTTTGGGGGCTGGGGAGGGGAGACCCCAAACAGATACAGAAAAGGGCATAGTGAACTCGGAAAATTGACATATATTTGTTAGCGTGTATACAGGGGTCAGAGTCACGTTTTGTAGCCACTAGCCAGCAGGGCTAGTGACCTGGGGAAAATCCATTAGCCCCACAGACTTTTCTGTTGTCCTAGCTGGTGTACCTTTTGAAATGTTACCTTCTCTAGTACAAGCCTGCAGGGCTAGACAAAGTAAAATCTTACTAGCCCAATAAAATATCTGCCAGCATTTGGCTAGTGGACTGATGCCAATTGTGACCCCTACATATAAATACATGATAGATTATAAACACAATATACAGATGTAGAGGGTTCTGGGGTACTATACATGCCGTCATTCTGAGACACTGCAACTAGCCTGCTTGACTAATTGATTCTGAAAACTGACCAACACCAACTCGTGACAGCAAGGGTGCATAGTTACGGGGTCACAAACAAGAGCAGAATCACACACTAATGTCTAGGCACCATGACCCAACCCAAATGTTAGTACAGCATTTCATTAATTTTGGTTTAGTTGATTACAGGGTTTGGAGCATATTTCGTAGTGGAATTACAGTAAAAAGGCAGCTCACTTTTCTTCGGTTTCCTTCGTAGTGCCAAGTCTATCAGGCGTACTGGTAGCACTGCCTATTGAGCAGTGGTTGCAGATGTTTGACAGAATGGTATACGGTGTAGCTGCCTGGATGGCAGGAGACAAACCGTGCACCCTGGGTGCTTTTCTCCAGCAGTCGCTGATGTTTCTGCCAGTCTGTCGAACCTCTTCATGTACTACAGACCTAGCCCACAGCTCAGATTGCTGGGCAAGAACCTATTGGTAGCCCAGCAGATGAGGACCATTGCAGAACGGAAATCTCTGATCTTCGAGGGTATCTCCATAGAGCCATATTATGGCTGGCCTGTCAGCACAGCGGTTGCTCTGCTGCTCGCAGGGCCTCGGGTTTGGGAATGAGGCTAGGTCATCGTGGGCTGGCCAAGGGGAGAAGGATGGAACGTTCCAAGGGCAGTTTCTTCTGGGGGAGGGAGGCTGAGCTTTGCTGATGTGGCAGCCCCACCTGGGTGACCACGGGTGGAACTGTAGACTGGGGCACGACAGGGAGAAGATGCTGGCTGATGCTGCATGGCAGCATGCTTTGCGCGCATGATTGTGCCTGTGTATCCTTGTTGCCAGCATCGCAAGGAACTAGGAAGAGAGAAAAAGTAGAAAAACACCCAGGCAGAGCAGGATGATCTTGGCACCCTGCACCACTGACCAAGGCACCCTTCTCGGTCAGATATGGACACTAAAGGGACTTGACCACCCACAACAGCTCTGCATGGGAGGTAAACCATGGGGACTTCAGGATGGAATAAGTCCTGGAGAAGGCATGTGATGAGGCTGGGGTTGTCTGAGGGAAGGGGACATGTTGTGGAAAAGCGGGACACAAAAAAGTAAAACAAAAAAAAAGCCATAGTACTTCAGACAGAAAGCCATTATGTGAGGACCTTGCAGCACCTTTTTGCAGTGACAGGGCCGTCCACGTCGATGTGCCAGTTTGCATGTCTGTAGCACAAAGGATTGCCTATATACGACTTTAATTGTTTTTCTAAGCAAAATTAACACATTATTCATGAACTGATTTGTATTGTCATCTTTACACATTGAGACTATTTACAAGCAAGCCATGTCTGATTCTGAGTGCGCTCCATCACCGCAGTAACAGTAGCGCAGTAACAGGCCGCGCCTGCCAGACAGCTGGCAACACTACCCCAACAGTGGAGCGCAGACCGCGACTGGCATCCCTAACTTGTAAAGAGCCTCAGTGTTGTAAACTGTATTGCATCACAGTATGTCATTGGTCACTCCTGTAAATGGAACCCATGTCCTGTGAGTTCTTACCCAGTTAATGAACGAATGAATAAAATATATTCACATGTTCCTATGTGCAAATTTACAAAATCCTGAAGTAAATGGCTTCTACATGCACAGAGAGGGGGAGAGAGAGAGAGAGAAAGAGAGAAGATTGCCGTCTGAGGGAGGAAATGTCTAGTTTACTCCTATGTAAAAAAAAAATTTGACTTGGTAAAATAAGGTTACAAAATTATAGTGCTTGATTCTCAAACTGGGCTTAGATTGGCACATAAACTGGGGCAAACAGCAGGCGCCGAAGCCCGTGTGCCAGGGATCCTGTGCCTGATTCTCTATTGGGATAGGATGAAATTAATTCCCTCTGTGGATGAGGCCTGGAAATTCTTTTATGATGAATTTATGGAACTGTGCAACAAGCATGCTACACTAAAATCAAGAAGAGTAAAAAAAAAAAAAAAAAAAAATATATATATATATAATGTCCCACGGTATAATTCAAACCTATATAAAATAAAGAAGCAGCGTGACAGGTGACGAAAGTTAAAACAAGATAATGAAAATTGGGTTAGATATAGACAACTGCGTAAACAATATACATTGGAACTGAGGAAATCTAAACAAAATTATTATAAAAAAGAATCAACATCCAACCTGATGGGTAATGTGAGAGAATTTTGGTGGGTTATGAAAAGATTGCAGGGAGTACAAATAATGGATTTTCCAGAAACATTTAAAATACGGGGTGCAAAGTTACCCATGGGTACCAGGCAGCAGATGAATTTAATGGGCATTTCATATCCATGGGTACAAAAACATTGATTGCTGCATCTAACAATTTGATTGCTACCTTGGAAACAGAAAGGTTACCAAAGGACAGTTTCACTTTTAAGTTAATTGATTCTAGAGAAGTACAAAGAATCCTTATCAATCTAAATATACATATATCGGGAAGGCGCAAAACAGACGGCATACTGGAAGTGTTTGCCCTAGGGCTGCCCATCGCTGTGCTATTCCCTGGTGAACTTGTGGCGCCCCGAGATCCCTGATGCATAATATAAAACATGTCCAGTGCCCCTTCCTCATTGATCAGTGAGCGCATTCATTTTACAGTACGCTCATTGACAGTTTAGTTGGCAGCCAGTTGTGAGGTGGGGTGTGTTGGTCGCCGGCTCTGCTTCGGGATTGGGGGGAGCGGGTTGGGCACTATACCACCAGAGCAGGGGCACTGTTATTCAGTATTAGTACTGGCACCAGCGAGGTTCAGGAAGGGGGCATGGGAAATATTATATTTTACAAGAACCGGGACCGGCGGGGTTCAGGGAGGGGGCCATGGGACCATGTTTAATATTATGCACATGTGCAATGTCGGGGAAGGGGGGCCGCTAGTCTACTATGGATAGCTTTTATTAGTGTATATTACCAGTACAGGCAGATCATGATGCCACACTGCGCCTCTGGGAGTTTTTTGTGAATCCCACTTTCGGGAATATGGCAGCCCCGGTCTGCTGCAAGCCCCATAGCGCCATGTCGCAGCCCATTTTCAGGTGCAGGGGTGGCACATGCCCCTTTTTGGCAGGCAGCCTGCAATTGACACAGGTTGCCTTTGTGAATTGCTCCGGGGGCAGTGTTTGACGCAAGGTGCCACTTGTGCCGTTTATGTTTGGTGCAGGCATCTTGCATCAAACTCAGGGCTTTAAGAATCGAGTCCATAATGTTTAGTTTCATTGGCCAAGGGTAGGCTCTGCATTTTGTCTCCTTTGCCAGTTGTGCATCACTGCTCTATAGCCAGACTAACTACTGTCTGTTGCTCATTCTGGCTGATGCTGTTTGTAAACACCAGGTTCAACCTTGCTCGGTAGCTAGGTAACCAGGAAGGGAAGTTAAAGGGAAGAGTGCTACTTCAGAATAGTACTGTATTTCTGGGATCGCACAGTGCTTCGGGAGTCTTGTGTTCTCATGGCAACTCTCCTCTTTGTGTTCTGAGCTGACTAATAATATCTCTTTCAGTGCAGACAGAATAGGTCTCGTCTCATTTGTATGTCATTTGGAACATTGTACAATGTTTAAGGTCACAGAATCAAGTTTGGAATCTGTTCTCCCTAGCTAGAAATGTTATGTGGTTTGGATGATATTGGGGGGGGGGGGTAGCTAGGAAATTTCCACATCATAACCATGTTTGCCGCCCCCCACCCCCCGATTTGTATGCCCAGTAATGTGACTTGTGATATTAAACACTATAGCAGTACTCGTTTTTTTGCATTTGCGTGTGGTGTTTTGCTCAGAGCGCAAAAGTCTTATTTTGTAAAATGTGTCTAGATGGTCTCTACAAATGTAGCTCCCTGCTTGGACAAACCAGGTCACCTGCCATACCTGTATATTATTTTACAAATGCACAGTGCTGCATTTTCTATCCAAAATTTATAATACCCGTCCACGTTATAAGTACAATATCACACTCCAGGACGCAGTGTTTGTAGGGAGATACAGGCACTTGGCCTGCAAGCTCATGCATCAACACTCATCAGAGGGGTGCCTGTATCTCCAAATGAACACACGGCCCGTTGTGTGGTACTGCAATTGTAACATTGCAAGGTGCCCCCATAAATAAATTTGTGCAGCATGGAGAATACGTTCCCAACAGCCATGCATATTCTAGGAAGCCCTTCTGTGCTGCTTCTCATAATAACTGAGGCAGCTTTGTAAACTTTGATGTTTTCATACAAGAAATTTGCCGATTCGGTATGCTTGCAACACAAAACTTCAGAGGTATGTCCGTGGGTATTTAAAATTTCCCAGTGACCACCAGAAAAGAACATGTTTAAATGGTCATTAAAATTAGTATTTCATACTGGTACTGTATCAACCAGTAATGAAAAGGAAAGGTATTTGTTTTTATATAGTGCCTTTCTTACGAAGTATGCCTCAAACAGTAATAGTATAGTATAGTATAGGAAATGGAGAGAGTGCGGTTGCTATCTAGGTATACAGGGAGATTCAGACAGAACAGAGAGAGATTAGAGAGGTATTACAGTTGTTAAGCAAAGGGGGATTAAGTGACTTGCTCAGTCACCCAGTCTGTGTACAGTATGGTGACTGGGAAAGGCATGGTGAGCCGAAGCTCATTGCTTGGTGTGACCGGAAAGTGTGGGTGAAGTACCCCAGTAAGTGGTGCAGTGAGATGGGGGAAGTACAGCAGTAAGTGGTGCAGTGAGACGGGGGAGTACAGCAGTAAGTGGTGCAGTGAGACGGGGAGTACAGCAGTAGGTGGTACAGTGAGACATATACAATAATAAGAAATTATATTGTGTGTCTGGAGGTAGATACAGCTGCAGTACAGTAGCACAGAGTAGTGAAATTGAGATGTAGAAAGGAGAAAAGAAATTACATTGTGTGTCTAGAGGTAGGTACAGCTGCAGTACAGTAGCACAGGGTAGTGAAATTGAGACGTAGAAAGGAGAAAAAAGGCAGGGTCTACGAAATGTACATTGAGATTGCAGTAGCTTCCCAAAAGTGTCGGTGTAGGCAGTAAGCAAGGGGCCTTTGAAAGGGAAAATGGGGGCTGGGGTGAATAATTAATAGCTGGGAATAGTAGAGGGCAGGAAGGGGGAGCTAGTTGCAGGAGTAGGTGTGGGTAGACAGACCACAGAGTTCAGCTTTGATGGAGTGGAGCGTAAAAGGGAGGCAAGTTCAGGGGTGAGGGAAGCAGAAGGACAAAACGGATAGCCCCATGGAGCAAGAGAAGGATCAGGGATCAGAAGAGTGGAGGGAGCAACAGGAGGGGAGGATTGGGAATAGAAGAAAGGAAAGGAAAAGTACCAGAGCAGGGAGCTAACATACTATTTGCCAGCAGATTAGGCCTTACGGTCTATCGAGTCTGCTCGAACTTTAGATCCTTAGTTGGGTGCCGAGACCCTCCCATCCCTTGTGCTCCAGAAACCCGTATCATCCATCCCCACCCCCCTGGGACAGGACATCATCTGATACATCCACTTTCTGTGTCTGTCCCATCCTTTCTTGAAGCCCTCCACTGTGGATCTCTGAACTAGCTCACCAGGCAGTGCATTCCAAGGGTCCACCACCCTCTCAGTGAAAAACCTCCTCCTCTTTTCCCCCCTTACCCTTCCACCTTCCAACTTCAAACCATGCCCTCTGGTGATACCTCCCTGCTTTAGTCTAAAGATCCTCCATGTTACCCTATTTATTCCTTGAGGTACTTGAAGACCTCAATCATGTCCCCTGTCTCTCCTCTCCTCCAGTGAAAACAGGCAGAGCTCCTTAAGTCTGTCCTCCATCGTCATATCCCTAGCCCTCGTATCATCTTTGTTGCCCTCCTCTGTACCCTCTCTAGGAGCTGTATGTCCCTCTTTAAGTGTGGTCTCCAGTACTGTACACAGTACTCAAGGTGTGGTCTAACCAGTCCATTGTACAGCGCAGAATCACTTCCTTGCTCCTAGAGGTGATCCCCCTTACGATGCATCCCAACATCCTGTTTGCCTTACTAGCCGCTCTCCTGCACTGCTCAGAGTTATTCATACATGCATCCACCATGACCCCTAGGTCTTTTTCCCCTATTGAGGCCTCCAGCACCTCCCCTCCCAGGGTGTACCGGTGTTTAGGGTTTCCCCGACCAAGATGCAACACCTAGCACTTGGTGATATTGAAATTTAATTTCCATGTGTGAGCCCAGCTTTCCAGGGTGTCCAGGTCCCCTTGCAGGGCCAACCTCCCCTCTTCTCCCTCAACTACTGCTCTCATCTTGGAGTCATCCGCGAAGAGACTCATTTCACACCCTATACCTCCTGATGTCCGATATGCATTAAACAGGATCGGACCCAGGACCAAGCCCTGCGGTGCCCACTACCAACCTCTCTAGGGTTCGAGAGCTCCCCACAGACCACTACTCTCTGAGTGTGTCCAGCTAGCCAGTTTCAATCCATCTGACCATCAAAGGCCTACTCTAACCCCATCAGTTTCTCCACCAGACCATTGTGGGGACAGAGTCAAACGCCTTGCTGAAGTCCAAGAATAATACATCCACAGGCTACCCCTGTCCAGTTCTGATGTTACCCATTCATAGAACTCCACAAGGTTGGTTTGACATGATCTACCTGACACAAACCCATGTTGCCGACTATCTAGACCTCCCACTTCCTCCAAGTACACCCCCAATCGTTCCTTTAGTATGCTCTCCATTAATTTTCCCACCACCGAGGTCAAACTGATGGGTCTATAGTTACCTGGTACTTCCCTCGACCCCCCTTTATGGATTGGTACCACATGTGCCTCTCGCCAATCCCTAGGTACCCTCCCTGTCTCAAGTGACCTGCTGAAAAGCTCCGCCAGGGGTGCAGCCAGTATGTCCGCCAATTCCCATAGTACTCTCGGATGAATGCCATCCGGCCCAGGAGATTTGTCTTTCTTTAGGGCCTTGAGGGCTAACCACACCTTTTTGGCGGAGATAGCATCATCCGTCCCCTCCACCTTACTGGCCTTTTTATCTTTACCCAGATGTGACACCCCTGGGGTACCTCTCTCTCCCTCTTGCTCCATTTTTGTTGCTCCCCTGATCCCACTTACTGATGTTTCTATCCCCTTCATGCCTTGCTTTGTAGATATCCCATCCCCCTTCCTAGTGAACACAGAGGCAAAGTACTCGTTAAATACCTCTGCCTGGTCCCTCTCCTCTTCCACCCACCCTCCTTCTGATCTCAATCTGCTGAGATGGCCCTTAGTTTTTCTCCGCTCCCCAATGTACCGGAAGAACCCCTTTTTCCCTCCATGTATCCCCTGTGCCAGCCGCTGCTCTTTACTGGACTTTGCTCCCCTCACCATACGGGTGACTTTTCTAGATGCAAGCTGGTACATTTCTTATGCCTATCCCTCTTGTTGTTTTATATTTTTGTAGCGCCTTCTTTCTCTGACTGCTACCTGTACCTCACTGGACCACCAGCATGGTTTATGTGACCTTGCTCCCTTACGTTTCAACTTAGTGCAGATCCTGACTGCCTCATGAAGTCCCCGTTTTATGACCTCCCATCTCCTTTCCACACTTGTCATTGAGGTAATCCCCATCAAGTGATCCTTGAGAATATTTCCCATGCCCATGAAGTCTGCCCCCCTGAAGTCCACTGCCAGTGTCCTAGATCTCACCCCCTCCCCCCATGCTTATTTGAAACCAGACAGTATTGTGGTCGCTCCCAGTCAGGGGGTCTTGTACAACCATGTCCCTTACCAGATCCCCATCTGCCAGAACCACATCCAGGACATGCCCCTCCCTTGTGGGCTCCATCACATGCTGTGTTAAGAAACATCCTGGAAGCCATCCAGCAGCCTCTGCTCCTTGGCCACCTTAGAGGACATGGTTCCCCAGTTTGTACCTGGCATATTAAGGTCCCCCATCAACACCACTCCTTCCCCTTTTGGTCCACACTGGGCAATGATGTTGTCCAGCAAACCATCCTCTAGAACCTCACTCATCCCGGGGGGCCTATATGCTACACCTAGCTTGACCTTATTTCCTGCTGAGGATCGTAAAGTGACCCATAAGGCCTCCACGTTTCCCTCTGCCTCTTCTACCCTAGCAATTTCTATGTCATCTCTAATGAACATAGCCACTCCACCCCCTCTTCCCTCCTTTCTATCCTTCCTGAGCATAGTGTACACCCACATCGTTAGGTCCCAGTCATGGTTTTGTTGGCCCAAGTTTCCGTGACCGCCGACATCCACCCCTCGAACAGCATGGCCTGGAACTCTGGCAACTTGTTTCGCAAGCTCCTGGCATTTACTAACACCAACCCCCACCTCTTATCCCTGATTCTCTTTGTCGAACCCCACCCAGATTCCTTATACTTCCATCCTCCCTCTGCTCCTCCTGAAACCTCCATCCCCAATCTGTTTCCCCCCTTCCCCCCTTGGGCATGAAGGCTACTCCCCTCATCTGGAGGAGAGGGCTTCTGGTCAGCCCCTCCCTTATCCCTTCCCCCCCTCACAAGTTTAAATCAGCTGAATCAGAATTGAGAGGAAGAAGGCGCAGTAGGACAGGCACCAGGTCTTGAGAGAGGGAAGGTGAGGTAGAAGTAGAGAGAGTTGTGATGTACATGGAGAGGGCAGTTAAGGGTGAAATGAGAAGGGCTAAAAGAGAGGGTCTAGCCTGGACAGGGCAGTTTGGGGGCAGCACTCTACACACCAAGGGCTGCTATACTAGTTATGGCCACTAGATGTTTTGCTGTGGTGGCTGTTTCGGCCAGTAATCCTGAAGGTTTTATAAATCTGTGGCATTTTATCTCTCCAGATCTGTTTTCTTTACAGCTCTTATGAAAATATACCGAAGCCTGTTGATGGGCCGGTTAAAATTTACTATCATCAAAGAATTCCTGCTTTGACTAACACAGCATTATCTCAAACATTTCTAAAGGTTCAAGTTGCTCCACTAGCTGCGCTCTGACTGCCTTTCTCTGTGCTGAGATTGGGCTGGCAGTATAACCTAGAGCTTAGAGCACCAAGTTGTGAATAATGGGGTGTATCCCTGCCCGGACGATTGGGTGATAGCTGGACCGTCAAAGGAGACTGTCGAGAGATCCAGAGATTTCTCTCTCAGGAGCTGTCGAAACTTGTCAACCTGTACAAGTCTGAGCTGGTATCCTCGTGGGCGATCAGGTTCATTGGGGCAAAACTAAACTTCCTGTGGGCCAAGGCCCGCCTCCCTGCGAACTGGGCACTGGATCTTAACCTCCTTTGCCGGGCTGCTATCTGAAGTCAGCACACACCTTCATTTCCCATTACGGCATCAACCGTGAGTCTCGTTGGGATCCTGCTTGTGGGACACCGGACAGTCTCTGTTCACCAGATAGGAGTGTGTGCCTTGCCCCCTCCTCGCAGAAAGCTGCTAGGAGTCTCCCAAAGTGTGAATAGCGAACTATATCCACGCCTCTAGAAAAATAGGTTACTCAGGTATAATTGTTGCTCTAGGAGTGGTATATAGTTCACATCCGCACAGCCCTCCCAGCTTCCTCTGATGGGTGGCACATGGATCCCTGCTTCCAGCGTGCATAGATCTGTTGTCATGGGGCGGAGCCAGAGGATGTATAGTCCAGGTGGTGGGAGGAGCTTAACCTAAAGATGTCTGATGAATCTGACTGTTTCAGTGAAACTGCTAGATTGCGGATGTGAACTATGTATCACTGCTAGAGCTACGGTTACAGGTGAGTAACCTATTTTTTTTTACTCATAATGGTGCATCGGTAAACCTGTTTCTACATATTAAAACTAGGAGATGAACCTTCCTTGGATGTCTTTTTGTGTGTTAACTCTGTTTTATATTATGCCTATTCTGTTTTATAGCGGTTATCATTGTTACTGTTTCTCCACTGTAGATTGATGATATTCACTGTTCTTATGTTGCAGTGCCTTTGCTTCTTTGTGTATTCCCCCCCCGTGACAGTGGTAAACCTTGGTCTCTGTTTAACCATTTAAATAATTTTAAAGTAAATAAATATGAAGTGCTTCTGGGGATGTACATTTATCCAAGACTCCCCAGCTGTTTTTCAAGGGGTTTCACACAGAAATGAGGGTGCAGCTACTACCAGCATTTCCACTGGTCTGCAGGCTCAGGAAACTGAGTTGAATTTCACCTGGTGGCAGGTAGCATATTTTTGGGGCAGCTGAAAATTTGCAGTCCGTGGAGGAGTCTACTTGCAGAACGTTAAATGTCCCTGATCCAGATTCACAGCTTGAAAGCTCAAAAACACTGAGCAGTTCCAGTTTTGCTGGCACGCTGTTCAGGTAGCAGCACAAGTTTGCTGTAGTATCTGAACAAAATGTGTTCACATGCTTAGTGGTTAGTGCTTGGCAAGTCCTGTCTTGATGTTGCAAGAGTACATGAAACATGAGGACTACAGTTCCCTCGAAAGGCATGAATGGCCTCCTTTGGGGGGTGGAGTACATACGGACGTGCGGTTTGCTGTACAGTTTCTGTTCTCCTTGACTTACTGCACCAAAACAACTGCATTTTTTTCTTCATTACTATTTCATCATCTCCAGGTATTTGTTGTGCTTTGTTTTTGTCTCTGTGGAAACTCCATCCAGGAAGTACATAGGGCAATGTAAGTTTATAACCCAAAAAAAAAAAAGTTACAGAACACCTTTAAATATCTATGGTACTCTAGTGTTTTTTTTTTGTTTGTTTTTTTAATGGTGTCTTTCCTGCTGTGTCTATGACTGTGACTTTATCCCTTGGGTTGCAGTATCCCTTTCCCAAGCTTTATAAACTTTACACCCATCCCATCCCTCTTTAAGTCCATAATAGCCAACAGTATTTTTGACTCTGTATGTGTACAAAATAACAGCCCTTATGACCTGTGACTCTGCTGCCTGTACTTGCTGTATGTGCAATTCTCCACAGTTGCTGTGAACATTCTGGTGCTGTCACTTGCAGTTGTATGCCCTTCTAATTTAGGGATCCATTTAGAATATGTGGATACCCCATTTCGCCATGATTTCAAAAACTCGTACTTAATAGCAAACCATTAAGTATGAATTTTTTTAAGAACGTTTAGTACAAGCTTTTGTAGGCAGATTGGTCGGTCAGAGTCTGCAGCCTGGGCAGCCACAGCTGAGGTATGGTTGTGGTTTTTTTTTTTCCCCCTTTCAAACTGCGACTGAAACCCGTGTTTTTCAATACCTTTTACACTTGTTTGGTGACTTTCAGTAGATATGGCACCATTTTCTTATTTGAAACAAATTGCTTGCACAGCTGAGGTAACCATGACATTATGTAAAATAAAAAAGTAAATAGAAGTGGTAATACTGTAGGTAGGGAAAATGGGCAGACTAGATGGGCCAAGCAGTCCTTATCTAAAAAAAAAAAAAGCAGAAATTCCGAACTAATACCTCTGCTCAGTATTTACAAGAGAAGAGGAGGGGGAGGGACCAAAATCAGATGGTAGAAACACACAGGAAGGAGAGGTGTACACTAGTCAATTAACAGACAAGAGAGTTCTAAAGGAACTCTAAAAACTAAAAGTGAACCAGGCAGTGGGTAGAGATGAGATGCGTCCTTGAATACCGAAGGAACTCTGAGAGATGATAAGGGCACCATTTACAGCCCTTTTCAACAAATCAATGGAGGAAGGAGTAGTGCCAAAGGACTGGAGGAGTGCAAATGTGGTACTGTTACGTAAAAGTGGGAGAAGATGGAAGCTGGGAATTACAGGCTGGTCAGTTTGACCTTGGTGGGGAAATAGTGGAATCGATGCTAAAAGAAAGGATTATAGCCTGTCTTGAGGCCAGTGGGGTGCAAGACCCAAGGCAACACAGATTTACAGCTGGCAGATCTTGTCCAACAAATCTGATTTTTTTTTTTTGTACTATGTAACCAGAGTGGTGGTGGTGGTGGTGGTGGTGGTGGTGGTGGTGGATCTGTGGACATAGCCTACCTACATTTTAGCAAGGCATTCAACACCATCCCTTATAGGAGACTATTAAACCAGTTGGGCAGTCTGGGAGTAGGTCCCAAGGTAGTGAGTCGGGTCAGAAATTGGCCGAACAGCAAGACACAGAGGTTGGTTGTGAACGGAATCCAGTCCTGGGACAGGAGGTGACCAGCGGGGTGCCACAGGGCTCAGTACTAGGGCCACTCCTCTACAATGTCTTCATTCGTGACATTGCAGAGTGGCTGGCTGGAAGGGAAGGGAAGTCTCTTTGCAGACGACACCAAGATCTGCAAAAAGGTGGATACTCCAGATGGGTGGAAAAAATGAAGAGGCCTAGGCAAGTTGGAGGAGTAGTCAAGAGTGTGGCAGCTTAAATTTAATACAAAAAAGTGCAAAGTCATGCACTTGGGACACAGGAATCCTGGAGAAATTTACAAGATGGGAGGGGAGATACTAACAACAACAAAACTTATAAAGGACCTGGGGGTAGTCAAGCAGTGTGAAAAGGTAGTGGGGAGAGCTGGAAGAATGCTGGGGTGCATAGGGAGAGGCATCACCAGTAGGAAACGGGAGGTGGTGACGCCACTGTACGTACAGTTGGTAAGGCCACATCTGGAATAGTGTGTTCAGTTCTGGAGACCATATCTCAGGAAGGACATAGACAGAATGGAGGTGGTACAAAGAAGAGCAACAAAACTGGTGAAAGGAATGCACCAGAAAACATATGAGGAAAGACTGAAAGACGTCGGTGTGTATACCCTTGAGGGAGAGGGGGGACATGATAGAGACATTCAAGTACCTCAAGGGGATAAACTGGGTCCAGGAGGAAACATCTTTTCAAAAAGAAATGCAAGAACAAGGGTCACAGTATGAGGCGGGGGGGCCAGGAAACTTGAGGAAGTATTTTTAACAGAAAGAGTGGTAGATACATGGAACAGTTTCCCTGCAGAGGTTGTAGGGGCAAATACAATAGGGGAATACAAGAATGCATGGGATACACAAAAGGCAACCATAGTGGTAGGAAAAATAAGGTAAGCTGCAGATCAGTTAGGCTCTGCAGCTTATGTAAGTAGGGAAATGGACAGACTAGGTGGGCAAGGCGGTCCTTCTCTGCAGTCAGAGTTTCTGTTTCTGTTTGCTGGCAAATTCTGTGTTTCTTTGTAAATGTTAAGAGGAGGCTGTTTCCTATTACACTGTGGATTAAATGACCTCACAGCCTGTTCTTGGCACTTGGGGAGTGAATTACTATATATGTATTGCACTATATAAATTATGCATTGTTTCTACGCTGCTGTACCAAGGGACTCCTACGAAATAAAATACTGCATCTTCTAGCCACCACTCCCCTCCCAGCATCTGTTTGGTGCTAATTTCCAATACATTGTTCTAGCCTGTTTCAAGTTCTAGGAGCCATTCTTGTTTTTAACATTTAGGGAGGTGGTACGACTCGCCTGGTGCCATTTGGGTGTCCACACGGCTTCTGAATGAATGGCTTCCAGAGAGATGGTGATAGACCACATCCCACTGAGGATGGCCTAAGGAGAACCGCAGAAAAGGGTGAAGATTGAGTAGATGACACTATCGTACTTCTTCACCTTTACATTTGGGGTACAGATCTCCTGGTCCCCCCCCCCCCATCACCACCACCAAGCTGCATTATTCCGACTGGACTCTCCGCTGCCCGCCTGTCACACCCAGAGGGTTGACTCCAGTGGGTACAGGATAGTTTGGTTGAGAATACTGAGAGGTGCCTGACAAGGCTTCAGTGGTGCTCAGATTGCATATTAGAGGGGCTGAAGGGGTAGCTGACTCCTCTAGTGAAATGCAGGTAAAAATATTACGGAACAAAAAATAATACAATATCTGCACTACTAGATTGAAGTGCAGGAAGTAAAACATCTCTACCATAGCATTTTGTACCCTATCCGATGGAAACTGAAGCTCTACAGTAGTGTGAAGATTTACTGGGGTTTGCTTCAATCCTCCCAGCAACCTAACCTTTTCTCTTTCCGTTACAAATGATCATCTTTTCATTCCTTCGATGCACAGGTTGTTTGGGGGAAGGGAGCGGTGTATTTTAATAATCATGCTTCACTTTGCTGTTCCCCTCAGGAGAGCGTGTGCTGTTGAATACCAGCACCATACTGTCGGAAGCAAATGCTGAGCGAATTGTGAGCACACTCTGTAAAGTCCGCGGAGCAGCTTTAAAACTGGGCCAGATGCTGAGTATCCAAGGTGAGTCTCCAAAATATGTTGGGTTCTCATGATCCATCTTGGCTGTCCTTTTCTCTGGTGAGTCGATTGTCTGAATCCTTGATCAGTGGAATTATGTCAGTTAAGGGCGTTAAGGAAAATGTTTCGTTAGAGTTAGTTGTTTGTATATGTAACAAAACCGAAACAGGCAGTCTGCCATTGTACTGCATCTCACAGAGAGACAACACATTGATTGCACAGTGCCAGAGCAGGATGACTTCAGGAGCCCTGTAAACAACGCCAGCTTACTTTTTTAACCCTTGCAGTGCTAGTTTGCAAGGGACAGGATCCTTTTTTATACTGTTGTATGGAATTTGTGTTCCTGGTTTTGGTAGAAGGGCATTTTGTATTTGATCTAGATTTCAACAGCTGTTGGTTAAATGAAGTCTGGCCTGGGAGAGGGGCTGGGTTTCCCCAGTGACCCCGTGACCAGTTAGTTCATTAGTTGTCCTTCCCTTGTCAAGTCAAAGTCCTCACGGTTTCTTTGATGTCTCTCCCCTGCTGTGTGCTCTCCCTCCCACCACTCATAAATCTAGGGAGCTGTCAGTCGCTCTGTGCTTTGTTAGCTCGGACTATAACTCCCACTCTGCTCGAACCTGTTCTGTCTGGAAAGTGTCATGGACCCCCAAGGTTTGCTGAGAGGCAGTGTTTTGGTGGTGTTTATCAGACACAGGGGTATCAACTAGATTGAACAGTTGGAGATGTTTGATCTGGTGTCCTGCATTAGGACTTTGGGACATGCCCTGGCAGAGGTGGTCGCTTCAGGGATGACATTAAGAGACCCTTTTTTTCTCTATCTCCTTGGGTGTTGAACCTATATAATAGCCTGCGAGCCGAGGACTGTAGATGTGAGGATGGTAAGGTCTTCATAGTAAGCTTGGATAAATTACTGCTTACCAAGGGAATCACTGGATTACCTGGGTACAGGGATCCAGAAACAAATGATTTGATACCTTTTAGGTACAGGGCATAATTTACTTGGTTATAGCCTAGCAGAAATCTACACAGTTTTCATCAACTGCTACACAAAATCGTGTAGCAGTCCCTTGCAACACAGCTGAGTTCAGCCAAAAGTGGTTGTACAGCCGGTTTTCAGTAGGTCACCTGCAAAACGCTACACATTTTTCCTGCTGCTACTCAAATAACATTTTGTAACATCACAATTGCTACGCAAACATTTTTAAATAGTGTTCCCTGCCTATCAGTTGATATGTGTTTGCACAGCATTCTTAATTCACCCCAGCTTATGAAGTGGGGGAGGGGGGGAATATGATGGTCTTCGAGCCCCTTCTGACCTTAAATGTACTCTGTTACTAAAGTATGCATGGAGGGGCATGTTTACATGAGTTCGGTGTGGGATGCTAGGATACCTTGGTATAAGTGTATCGCAGCAGATGTAATGTACTGTATTGTTATTGTGAAGTATTTCCTATAGTGACATAACTGTGCTGTTGTTTTCTGGCCACTGCCCCCCAGAGTCCCTGCTACACATGGGTTACTGAAGGTCCGCATCCTACCCAAATCCAGCAATCCATACTTCTGTGCTGCTTTTAGGGATCACTGTAGCAGTTTGGCATCCTAGATAGGGACTGCAGAATATAGCATTATTGCAGTGCTCATTGGGCCCCATATTTAAAGGTCACGGTTATTTATTTAAAATGTTTCCCCAGGTAGACATACAGAGATGTACAATAATCTTGTTTACAGATGTGACGTGGGGGAAGGGTAACAAGTCAGCAGCAAAAACAGAAACAATACAGTCCAGTATACCGAAACACAGCAGGTTGCGATACACATCTGGTATGCTCAGTGGTTAGTGAACAGCTCGGCAATGACGCTTTTTACCAGCAAAATCGGCCGCAGTCACAGTAGAGCACAAGGTAGGCGCTGTGCAGATTCCCTTTGGGGAGGGGGATTTCTAGCAGGAGAAGGGAGGTGGTGTTGACATTTTTTCGCTCACTGGTGAGACCCTGCCAGCTGTTTCCAGGCCACATCTCCGCAAGGACATTGACTGGGTAGAAGCAGTCCAAACAAGGGCTACCAAAATGGTGAGGGGCTTGTACGAGAAACCATATGAGGAGAGACTGGAGGAGCTCAACATGTAGTCCCTGGAGGAGAGTAAGAGGGCACGTGATTGAGACCTGTAAGTACCTTGTGGTGGGGAGCCTCTTTCAAAGGAGGAGGAGGAGCACCAGAACACGGGGTGGGGGGGTGCAACAAAGCTTGAGTGGGGGAAGTTTAAGAGGGATATGAGGAAGTACTTCTTCACAGAAAAAGTGGTAGATACCTGGAACAGCCTGACAGAAAAGGTGGTGGGGGTAAAGATAGTAGGGAGCTTCAAGCATACGTGGGATAGGCACACGGGTATAATGGGTAGAGGAAAGGGAGGAGGAGGAAGGGACACTTGTGACCAAAGAAGGTCCAGGGTATAGTAGTAGGCAGGGAAAATTGGGCAGACTAGATGGGCCTACCAGTTTTCCGACAACAAATTCTATGATTTGGTGTTTCTGCTAGCACTGTTGTACATGATACACAAAAGGTGGTATAGTTGTGCAAGTGCAGAGCACACTGAGTGCTCAAAGGATGTACAGATATATACCCATCTGCACACAGCAAGGCACTTAACAGGTTTGCATGGTCGCAAATCTCAGCACCCTGCTGGCCACTGAAGGGTATGGAAGTGGATAGAGAGCAGGTAGCCAAAGCTTCAAAGTATTAGGTGTAACATCCCAAATGTGTTAATGCTGTTCAGCAAATATGTTATAATGCATTAGTTCTCAGACTTTGTCATAGTGAGCCTCCCCTAAGCCGTGGAAAAGATCTTGAGCCTCCCCCAAATATTAAAATAATCTTGGGCCTCCCCATAGAAAGATAGCATACTTTGCACAGTACAAGAGAAATAAAGTGAAACGTCATTGGCTCTCATTTTATTTGGCTTATTGGACCCCCCCCACCCCGACGTGTAACCCCTTTATCTTTATTATTATGATCTAGGATTGACACCCTTGCGCTAAAAGCTCGTTACATAGGTTCCACGTCGGGTGAGTACAACACAAACATCAGTTGACAGGATCACAATTGAATAAATTGAGCATATACGTAGTATGGCTAGGCATTAACATCGAAATACCAATCTTTAAACAGTATTAATAGGCATTAACATCGAAACACAAGCAGAGAGTGACGCAGAAGTAACGATAGTGCAAAAACCAAGACAAAGTTGCTAAGTGCTGAGGGGGACTTAGTCCAAAGTTCAGAGAATGGGCAGAAGGAAGTGAGCAGCCAAGAGGCCTTGTCTGAAGGGGGAACACTAGAGCAGTGGTTATCAAATGGTGAGGCCAGCCTCCCAAGGGAGGCCCCAAATTGTTCCAGGGGAGACCCGGTCAAGTCTGAGAATATACAGTATTTAAATTTTAAGTTATGGCTGTTTTTGTGTGAAAGCATAAAACAAATTAAATATGGATAATTGCAGGTGGATTTCTTTACTGGTGTATAAATATTTGACCAGGAAGTCCCCATTGAGCCAAAGCTTGTTTATAGGTATGTATTTATATGTAAATTAATGCCTGGGGAAGGCATGCTGAGTCAAGGCTTGTCTCTGCAATAGGTATTTATATGCAAATTAGTAACTTGGAAAGGCACACTGAGTCAAGGCTCATTTCTATAGTAGGTATGTTTTATTTCCCCCAATTGTTTAACCAAGTGAGACACATTAAGCTGAAAGCGTTTTTACAGGTGCAACCTGGGAGCACAGGGAAGTTAAGTGACTTGCTCAGGTCACACAGTATGCAAGTGGGGGCTGTGGGATTCAAACCCAGGTCTCCAGATTTGCAGCTCAGAGCCTTAAACCACTGCACTATACTGCCTCCCTTCTATGCAAATTAGTCCCTGGAAGGGCACAGAGATCTGATGCATGTTTTCAGGTGTGACCTGAGGTAAGAGTACAGGCAGTTGCTTAACAACAGGGTAAGAGAGGAAGAGGCTAGGTTTCGTTGTTCCAGATAGAGAGGAAACAGAGTAACGGCCCAAGAGTCCAAAGAAAGGAGTGACAAGTATAACCTGAGGTGCCGGGTCAGGGTGGTGAGCAATAAGTTTAATAAAAAGAGAATATACTCAGCCAGCTTTATTAGTTTCACTTTATTCCTGGTGTACTGTGCAAAGTAGGAGTTATTTTTTTCTGTGGGGAGGCCCAACATTTTCTTCCAAATTTGAGGGAGGCTCGAAATCTTTTTCATGGTTGGGGGAAGCTCACTGTCACAAAGTGTGAGAACTAATGCACTAGAGGGAGGTAATAGTAGGGTAGGCGGGACAGGAAAGGGAGCGTGCAATGGGCAGGGGGAGGGTGAAGGTGGGGGATGGGAAGGAGGAGGGGAGAGAATGTGGGTAGGCAACATGGGGGGTGGCAGACGGGGAGGGAAATGGAGAATGTGGATTAGAGTAGGCAGTCGCAGTGGGACCAGAGCGCTAATTGTTGCTTTAGGTTCCGTTTGAAGGCACCCAGCATGGGGAGGTTAGCAATGTTATCCCGAAGGGAGTTGAAATAGTGGGGGGCTCGGTATGCGAATGACCTTTGTCCTTGGGAGGTGTGGCATTGGGGGTTAATGAAGAATTGGTGCTCCATCCTTTGAGTAGGGTGAGGTTGATGCAAGGTACGAAGTTGTTGAACTCCCCTCTCGCAGCAGACCTAAGTTAATTTTTTTTTTGCCAAAAGACATGTTTGGTATTTTAATCAGCTACTGAGTTGGAACCAGTTTGCCCTGGCATATAGGTCACAGGTGTGGGTCGCTGAGGTGCACCTGTGACGAGTTGACAGGCTTTGTTTAGCGCAGTCTTTAAGCGCCGTAGGGACGTGCCTGTGGCCAAACCATAGATGGCCAGTCCGTAGTCCACTAGGGAAACCACTGAGCTGTGCATGGCTATACTTAAGGCTTCAGATGTCAGAGTGTGTTTGTGCCTATGGACCTCGTCCCCAGGCCAGCCTACTTGCTCCACAATTTTGACTCCCAAACTATTATTATTGTTTTGTGTGATACCTTTATGGGTCGGACTGCTTTCTTTGTTTCCTGTCTATCGGGTATAACCAGGGGTCAACCTTAACTTTTTTTTGCACTAGCCAGCCGGACAAGTCGATTAAAAATTGCACTAGCCCGCAGATGGTTGCACTAGCCCACAATAATAATGGTCAGTTTTGATTGATTATACAGGAAAAATGCAAGCCAAGAAATACTCTAATTATTGCATATTTATCCTGCTCCCACATTGCTTTCTGCCCCAGCAAAAAAAAAAAAAGACTGCAGTCCAATCACTCGCAGTGTGTACCCCCATTTTTTTTTTCTTTTTCACAATGTGCCCCTTTCTTCGTCCCCTCCCCGCCAAACCAGAGAATAACATAATAGCAAATGTTCAATCAGGCAGTTCTAGTTCTGCACACACAGTAGCCAACATAATCATGTACTCCACCACAGTCCCACCCTGATCTGCAGGGCAATGTACAGAATCAGGCAGAGAAAGACACTCTCATCCCCCACCTTGTGATTAACCAGAACTGTACTTCTGGAAGTTTTCTTACACTGCGAAGTGAGCCAGGGGCAGTTCTAGGATTTCTTTGGAGAGAGTTAAACATATGGGGCTGGGAGGTAAGAAACTTTGACATATCTGTTTATATATATCGGGCACAAAAATATTGATTTAACATGCTCTGCCCTAACAAAAACAGATTTTTCATAAGTGTCCTTTCATCAGTCAAAGGGGAGCAGTATACAGGCATGATGCTGTACTGCCTCTCTTTCTATATAGGATGATCTGTGCACACCAGGAATACCTATTTTAACCTTTAAAATTATATATTTTACTAAGGTTTTGCTTTGTACCATACATGCACCAAAGCATTGTTTTTAGGATGGAATGACATGCTAGGTGGTACTACATGGATGGCATTGACTGGTGTGATCCTTTAAGAGGAGTTGTGAACCCTACACCAGTCAGTAATGGCAGCTATGGGTCTATGGATGGCCACTTCAGAGCCTAGTCTGCAGAGGTGTCCAGAGAAAGTATAGAGTGGACAGACCACCTGGCTGGGCAGACCGTGCATACATGATAGCATTCTGTCAGTACAGTGTTGGATACAGGCACTCAAAAGGTTGGGAAATGAGGCACACTGGTTTTAATATTGTGGCACAAATCAAAGACAAGTTCAGCAAACTGGAAGCTAGTGACTTGACAGCACTCTGCCCTTGATCACAGCATGCACACCAGCTGAATGTCCTAACAATTGAGTGATAATGACTCACGTTGAATCTTTTGTTGGATCCCCCTCTTAAACTGCCAGATAACTGCAGCTCTTAATGAGCTGTTAATCACACCAGGATGCCTGGAACACTGAGGGAGATTAGCAAAAGGACTACAGCCTGCTAAAGTAGGGACTTTTTCAACTTCATTAACAGTCATGAAAAACCTGCACTAGTCAAGACGGACAAGTAGAGGGTTAGCTGCACTAGCCCTGGCCAATTTGCACTAGGTTTAGGGCTAGTAAAGCAATCTTAAGGTCGAACCCTGGGTATAACCTTCCTAACCACATCTGTCTCACCCCTCTTTCCCTATTCTTAAAGTAAAACTGCATGTTAAAATCAGGAAAATATATGTATTACTACCAGTTTTGAGTTCCCACTTCATTCCAGTGTTTTGTTTCTGCCTAGGCTGTGAGAGGAGTTTTATTCTAATTTTACCTGGGTGTTTTATGATCTCTGGGGGCTGCCACACACACACACACACACACCCTAAGCAAAATACAGCTGGATAAGGTACCAATATTTGGGAAACTTATCATACTTGCCCAGAGTCTAGCAGTGTGAATCCTGGCTGCAGTGTTCTTTCTCTGCTGTGGCTATAAGACACTGTAACAAAACACTGGCCTGCTGTAGGGGCTATTGGACATCAAACCAAAGGGCACTCTGGGAAGACTATCCTGGACAAGATGCGATAAAACAAACCTGAATGGCAGCCCCCAGAAGTCATAAAAAAAACAGGGAAAGTTGGAAAAGGAATCCTTCCACAGCCTAGGCAGAAACAAAGTACTGGGATGAAGTAAGAACTAAAAACTGGTAGCAATATATATTTTTTCCTGTTTTTAACATGCAGTTTTCCTTTAAGCAACGTCTCGGGGATCATTTTTCTCCCTTCTGCTCTTGCTCCTTGTATCTCTCCACTTAACCCTTGTACAGTGTATTTGGATTGTTCTGCCACCAGTTTAATTGATCAGTTGTTACCTCTCAATATTTGTTTAGTGTTTCTATTTGTCTGCACTATATTGTTAATTTTGTATTGCTTGACTGTTTTTTGGTTACCTTTTGAATTGTATTCACTCCCTGTCTTTTCCTGGGTACACCTGAAATGAGGCTTGACTAAGTGTGCCTTTTATGCTCACCAATTTGTAAATAAATATATCGGTTCATCTACTATTATCTTCTTTCATCCAGTACTTTTTCAGACTTGCTTGAGCCTCCCCGGAACAGGGAGGCTGGCCTCACCATTTGAGAAACCATGTTATAATGGAATGTCCCCTGCAAATGAGCCCATACCTCATTCAAGGCGCTAATGGGTCATTACCGGTTCATTTTCTAGCCATTTCAATCTCATTAACAGGACTTTGGTCCTTTGACTGCGGAGGGTGGGGTCAGATCCTAGTGTTAACAGAACTAAGCAGTACTGTATCACAGGTATTTTTCTGTTGTGGTTGGCGTGCATTTCATGCCTGTGAATCATTTATGATTGTAAGTACATGTTGTATGACTGGTTTGTAGCACCTTATTCCCCTGACGTGCACATTAGAACATCCAGAATAATTTTCCAGCTCCTGGTCACACAAACACCCTACTTGCAGTAAGGACTATCCCATGCTAACTTAATTCTGTGCGTTTCATTTTTTAATAATTTTTTTTTTTTTGCCATGTAGGTTTTATCCTTTTTGGAGGCACTGCCTCAGCCAGATCCCAGCCTCTCCAGGCCAGCTCTCCTCTCCCATGGTGTGCTGCGGGTTTGTAATTCTTCCCACAAGTGTCTCCGTGGCAGGGCCGAGGAGGGAGGTATTGCTGCGCAGAGGGGTTCTGATGTAATCACAACCCGGAGGTGTCAGCACAGACTGGTTGTGCATGGTTGCCCATCCAGTAGTCTCTGTATTGCCCTTGGCAGTTTTCTGCACACTAAATATATTACTCGCAGCCCTGAGTGTGTAGTTTTCCTTTTGCTGAAGTAGGGCTGCCACATCTGTCCCCTTCCTACAGACTGAATGGCAGGCAGTGGACTGCCTTCACACCCAAAGCCACATTTTGATCAGCAGGAAAGGTGGGCATGGACACTGGATGTCCTTCATCCACCCACACTCCCTGGAAGCCAAGCGCCCCACCTCTGCATTGTGCAGAGCCTCCTGCTGGCACCAGAGGCTGATAGGATCGTTAAGAATTCATTTTTAAATTTTAGTAGCCATGCATCTCATTTACAGCGAGTTTCTGCTTCTGCCGGGTTTTTACAGCTGGGTCACACCAGAAGCAAACAGATACCAGGTGACTGGCTGCAGGGCACACACTGTTCACTGGGAGTATGCTTTACCCATGGGAGCCTATAGCATTCTACTGCGTTAAGTTTTTATTGCTCTTACAACTTGCTCTCACCCTCAGATCTCCAGTTCTCAGGTGCAGCCCCCTCCATACTCTCAACTGTCACATATTACGAGGTACATCACTCATTTTATCTCTCAGAAGCTCTCTGTTCCACACTGAGAAGGTGACATCAAGCACTGATCACTGAGACTTTTAAGCAAAAATGTGTTTGTAATATAAGATGCTACATTATCAGCAAGCATTATAAACATTAGTGCACTTATTTCCACAGTGTTCTGAGCTTGCAGTGTCATGTTTGATGATTTGTCACACATTTTGTTCAGTTGTCGCACATCTTGTCACACATTTGGGTGATGAAAGGTTGAGAGGTATGCCCCCTTCCCCAATTGTGTGGGGCTGTAGTTTAGCTACAAACTGGTTTTCTCTGGTCCTTGTCTTTTCCAGCAGCTGGAGGTAGCTTAGGGGCTCATGAATACACTTGTCCGGTCCCATTACCCTGTTAGATGTCCAGTGTCACACAAGACAAGAATCAAGCTGCACTTTAAAGTGATTTAATCAGTTTATTAGAGTCCAACCTGCCTTACCTTATTTTTGTATCATATGTTGGCGAAATTCATTCCACTCCGTCTTCAGTGTTTAATTCAATGTCTGTATTTAGATACGAGGGATTGTACTTTGGCCCTGACAAGATGGACAACCGATTCTTTCATTTCCCGATTGAGGAACATGCCTACGCGCTATTACATCCAGCAAGGGAGAGCGTGGTGGTGTGCCCCATTGAAATGAATGAGGCTCGATTTTCTTTCCTATTTAATACCTTATGATGGCAAGTTGGAGATTAATGAAGGCCACCACTGGACTAACAAGGGCCTTGTTAGTCCAGTGGTGGCCTTCATTAATATCCAACTCGCCATCATAAGGTATTAAATAGGAAGGAAAATTGAGCCTCGTTAATTTCAATGGGGCATACCACCATGCTCTCCCTTATGGGACGTAATAGCGTGGGGGTATGTTCATCAATTGGATAGTGAAGGAATCAGCTGGCCACCTTGTCGGGGCCAAAGTATGATCCTTTGTATCTAAATACAGACACTGAATTAAATATTGAAGATGGGGTGGAATGAATTTCGCTGACATAAGGTATATAATACGGTAAGTCAGGTTGGAATCTTAGGAAATCACTTTAAACAGAAATACCTTAAAGCCAGTAACATTAGCGTAAGTATAATTTCCATTTCTAGGGACATGGATATGTTGTTCATCCACACTTATTGGCAGGTATCCTTGCCGCTTTAAATCTTGCCGGAAGGTCTTCAAGCTGGCTCCTCCCACCCACCCGGGTGGTATAACTCTCGGCTCCGCCCCATGACGCCAGATCTTCCTTACCGCTTGGAAGCTCAGGTTCCCTCCTTAACGCTCTGCGTTTGAGACTGGTTCCTATTTCTTCCCTTTGCGAATTTAAAAGGTTTTGCTAAAAAGACTTCAGTCTTGATCCCTCATGGCCGATGGACCATCGACTCCGGTTTTCGGAGATGCCCCTGCGGAATCAGAAGATGTCTCGGACGGATCCACACTCCGCGTGTCTACTGTTTAGGCCTTGAGCACGACCCGCGGGACTGCGACTTGTGCTCTTCCTTTTGACCTATGTCCTCGAAGACGTGCTGCCCGATTGCATCTGGGCGCGTCCGAAGCGTTCCCTCGTGAGAGTCTAAGGAGGCCGGTTGGCGGTGTCCAGCGGCCGAGGCACTCGGCGGATCAGCTCGAGCAGATGATCGCCCTCGAAGAAGGCGGCCGCAGGGCCTTATCTTCCTCGGCGTGCATTTATCCGCTCTCTCTGGGTTCCTCCTATACAGCTTCCTTTAAGGAGCTTTGTCTGTCCCTCTCCACTAAGGGAGAAAGACCAGCGTCTGCTGGACCTTTTCTCGGTCCAAAAGAGGGACAAAGGAAATCCCTCCGTCGGCGCTCTTGGGAGGCGGGAAAGTCCCTCTCCCAGTCGTCGACCGTCGACCCGATGAGCGCTCGGTAACCGGCCACTGGTCTCCACGGTGTCCCGTCCAGGTCAGTTGACTGAGACTCCCGTCGGCGAAGTCGAGATTTTCTCGATCCGTTGGGCGGGTTTGCCGCCTATAGAAGCGAGACTCCCTCTCCCGGTTCCCGAGAGTTGAGAATCCCGTGGAGCTTGCCTGTGCCTCCGGTTCCGGAGCCCTCGGATGAACCCTCCGGGCCGAAGGGAGTGCCGGTTCCTGCCGACACTTCCCCGCACCGACCTCGGAAAAGCCGAGGTCTCGGTCTCGGACCTCTTCGCGGTCCAGCCGATCCCGCCGTCATAGGCGGTCTCGGTCTCGGCACCGCGGTAAGCGGCGTCGCCGCTCGTCCTCGTCCTCCTCCTCGGACGAGGGGAGGCTTCGGCGTAAGTTACGTCGACGGTACGAGGACCTCATGTGGCAACAGTTCCTCCTGATGACGGGGAATAAGCCGGCGCAGTGCCACTGACCATTAAGTGGCGCTGTCACCAGGCGCTGACACAACCCCTCGACTTACCGAGGGCCTGTACCCAGGCGGTTGTTCGGCCAAAACCAGCTGCTCCACGATTCCGATGGAACCTCCGCCTCCACAGCCACTATTTGGGGCTCCGACCAGGATTCTCGGTCGGCTAAGGTCTACCCATAGGCTGTCTGTTACCCTCACTCCCGACCGACCTCGGCGGGTAGAGGGTGGCTCAGGCCAAGAGGCAGCTCTTCGAGGACTCGTCTGAGTCCGACGATAATTCCTCCTTTTTCTCCAAGCGAATAGACTTGGAGTCCTCAGGAGGACAGTCAGTGGATGATAGCCCGTCGTCCTTCCTAGGACTGCTTCGGCTCATCTCGGAGTCCACCGGGATGAAGCTTGAACCCGTTTCCAAGAATCCAAGAAATTGGATTATGTCGGGCGAAAAGTCTATGCTGCGTCCTCTCTCGGCCTTCGTCAGGCCAGTTCGGCCGTCCTCATGGCACATTTTCTCATGCCCTGTTGGGCTCCTGGATGAGGTCATCCCTCATCTTCCAGCAGGATCTGCAGACTACGGTCAAGCAGGTGCGGGACCAGGGCAGGGCAGTGGCCAAACAGCAGCTCAGACTGCTTTAGATATTGGGACTCATGTGCCAGGTCGGTGGCGGCCCAGTGGCTATCGTCGACAGGCTTGGCTGAGGATATCCACCTTCCTTCGGATACCCAGCACAAGTTGGCGGATGTTCCCTTTTGGGGACTGACCTCTTCGGCCCTGGGGTGGAAGGTCACCTGCAGAGGATCGAGAAGTCAATGCTACCTTGGACTTGGTCTCGCTCAGAAGGACAAAGGCCGCAAACCACAGCCTAAGACCTTTCGTCCTTCTGCGTCCCGGCGCCCCGGCCAACAGCGTCAGGGCCAGCAGGCTCGGCCTTGGCATCCCAAACCCAAGCCGCGGCTTCCTCTAACAGGAGGCAGGGAGGGAAGGCCCAGGAGGTCCCTCGGCGGTCCTTCCTCCAAGCCTGCCCAGTGACGGGCTGAGGGTGTCGCCTCCATCCCGCCACCACCCCCTGGTTCCCTGGGGAGCGGCTCAACACTTCCTTTCCGCCTGGTCCTGTTACCACGGACAGGTGGGTACTGAAGGTGGTGGAAAAGCCTGCCTCTGGAATTCGAGCAGGTCCCACCTTCAGAGCCGTCGCTCCTCGGGGCCTCGGGGTCGTAGCCTCACTGTCGGCTCGTCGAGCCGACGTCAGCTCTCCTCCCGAAGGAGGTGATCAGAGGTGGTAGCGGACCCCCAGACCCAGGGTTTGTGTCCAGGTACTTCCTGGTTCGAAGCAGACGGGGGCTGGCGCCTCATTCTCGACCTACACGACTAAACAAGTTCCTAAGGTCTCGAACCTTCAGGATGGTCACTCTGGCTCAGATACTACCATCCTTGGAGCGCGACGTGGTTCTGCTCTCTGGACTTGCAGGGCCGCGTTTTTCACGTCCCTAGTCCGTCTCACCAGAGATTCCTTCGCTTCATGAGGAAGGATCCTTTCGAGTTCGAGCCATGCCCTTGACTTGTCTCCAGCTCCCAGGGTCTTCACCAAATGCATGGCAGTGGTGACAGCATTCCTGCGACTTCGAGGGGTCGGGTGTCCCTTACCTGGACGACTGGCTGATAGCAGCTCCCTCCAGGCAGGAGGTGGAGTGGTCAGAGATCTGGCCTCAGGTCTGCTCTCAACTGGGCCTCCTTATCAAGGCCAAGTGGAACTCGAGCGAAGCAGGTGATTCTGTTCATCGGGCGCAGCTCGACTCTCTCGAGCCAGGCGCGGCTCCCGGCGGACAGGGCCGAGGTTCTTTCCTCCTTTGCCCAATCATTTCTGGTTGGACAATTCGCCTGCCGGGACTTCCTCGCCTCCTGGGTCTCATGGCGGCCTGCACCAGCGTGGTCCGTTGGGCCCGCTGGGTGCTCGTTCCCTTCAATGGAGACTGGCCAGTCAGTGGTCACAACGCTGCGATCCTTTGGACCAGCTTAGCCGGTGACACAGAGATGTGGGCAGCTCTCCAGTGGTGGATCGTTCCAGGTCATTTGCAGGAGGGCATCCCGTTCGTCCGCCCGAGCCGGCGGTCTCTCTATCGACCGATGCCTCTCTGATGTGGGTTGGGGTGCCCATCTGGGGAACACGGGCTCCACGGCCTCTGGTCCCAGGGGAGTCCCGATGCCACATCAACCTGCTGGAGCTCCGAGCGGTCCGCCTAGCTCTCACCGCCTTTGCTCCGTTCCTCCGGGGTCAAGTGGTCAGAGTCCAGACGGACAACACCACGACCATGTACTATCTAAACCACACCAGGAGTGGGGCGCGCTCCATGCTTCTATGCAAGGAGCTCTCCGCGTTGGTCCTCGTCGCAGCCTGGAGGCGGATCTCCTCAGCCATTCATGTGGCAGGAGCCTCCAACACCCTGGCCAATGCCCTAAGCGGATAGGGGCTGCATCCCACGAGTGGTCTCTCCTGCCGGAGGTAGTACAGCATCTGTTCTCCCATTGGGGCACACCTCAGGTGGACCTGTTTGCCTCCAGGGAGAACGCGAAGCTGAGGCTGTTCCATGCCCGCCCCCCTCAGCAGGGCTCGCTGCAGGGGGATGCCTTCTAGGCAATGGACCCCGGGCCTCTTCTACGCCTTTCCCCCATTTCCCTTGATCCACAAGGTGCTTCTCAAGGTGAGGAGGGACAAGGCGCAGGTGATTCTGATAGCCCAGACTGGCCTCGCCAGTTCTGGTACCAGATCTCCTCAGTCTCAGCTCCAGGACTCGCGGCAGCTTCCAGCTCGCCCGGACCTGCTCTCAGTCAATCAGGGGAAGGTGTTCCATCCGGACCTTCAATCCCTGCACCTGACGGCCTGGTTCCTGAGCGGCTAGAGTTCCAGGCCTTGGGTCTTTCCGACGAGGTCCTCAATGTTGTTGAGGCGTCCCATAAGGAGTCGATCAGAAAATGCTATGCCTTCAAATGGAAAAGGTTTTCCATTTGGTGTCAGGGCAAGGGCTTGGACCCTTCCTCCTGTTCCTTGGCAAGCATCTTGGACTATTTATGGTCCCTTTCTAATCAAGGGCTTAGGTCGACGACCCTAAGGGTGCACCTGGCAGCCATCTCCGCTTACGGGCGCGGGCGGGAAGCAGTCGAGTGGCGCGGAGAAGGTGGTCTGGAGTTTTTCAAAGGCCTTGATCACATTTCCCCTCCAGTGCGAGAACCTCCACCTCCGTGGGATCTACTGCTGGTACTGGCAAAGCTCATGGGCAAGCCATTCAGAACCTATGCACAGGTGTGCTCTCTCTCACCTGTCATGGAAGACCACCTTCTTGGTGGCTATCACGTCAGCCAGAAGGATGGGAGAGCTCCAGGCGCTTCCATCGAGTCTCCTTACTGGTCTTCCACAGGGACAACAGTTGTCCTGCTTCACCGAAATTCCTTCCGAAGGTGGTGTCGGAGTTTCACCTAACCAGGTGTTGACTCTGCCGGTGTTCTACCCCAATCACACCGGAGGTCGAATATAGGCTCCATACTCTGGACCCTAGAAGGGCGCCGCTATTACAAAGAGCGCACGGCTGAAATTCGGGGAGAGGTTCGCCAGCTGTTTGTCACCTACGCTGAAGCCGCATCTGGCAGACCTGCAGCCAAGCGGACGATAAGCAGGTGGGTCACCTCCTGCATAGATCTGCTATAGGTTGGCAGGCATGGAGCCTCCCAGAGGATAAGAGCTCATTCTACCCGCCATACTGCTGCAACAGTGGCTGCTTCCAGGGACGTCCCTATCCAGGAAATCTGCAGGGCTGCTACCTGGAAGTCAGCACACCTTCATTACCCATTACCACATCGACCTTGAGTCACGCCGGGATGCTGGTTTTGGGGCCTCGGTTCTTCAGGTCTCCTTCCCAAGTAAGTATTGGGGGTGTGTACCCTCCCTCCCGGAGAACTGCTAGAGTCTGCCAATAAGTGTGGATGAACAACATATCCATGTCCCTAGAAATACAGGTTACTCACCTGTAACAGGAGTTCCAGGAATGGCATATGTTGTTCATCCACATGACCCACCCGACTCCTCCCCGGGTCGACGCACAACCTGAGCTTCCAGCGGGCCAGATCTACGCCATGGGGCGGAGCGAGTTATACCACCGGTGGGTGGGAGGAGCCAGCTTGAAGACCTTCCGGCAAGATTTAAAGCGGCAAGGATACCTGCCAATAAGTGTGGATGAACAACATATACCATTCCTAGAACTCCTGTTACAGGTGAGTAACCTGTATTTTCTGTATATATAGTCCGTGCTCTCCCAGGTGCTATGTTCAGTGGTATAGCTAATTGTATTTACTATCACGTTTTAGCTGTGTATATCAAGTCCCTGTTTAATGTCTTCGTAAGTGACATTGCGCGGAGGGGCTGCAAAGGAAGTTGTGCTACTTTGCAGATGACACAAGATCTGCAACAGGGTGGACACTCCAGGAGGGGTGGAAAAAAATGAGGAGGGACCTAGGTAAACTGGGAGAATGGTCTAGAGTGGCAGCTGAGATTCGGTGCGAAAAACTACAAAATCATGTATTTGAGGCGCAAGAACCTAGGGGAGGATTACATGATTTTGGGGGGGGTGGGGGGGGGGGGATATATACTGATGGTCACCAAATAGGAAAGGGATTTGGAGTAATCCTATCTGATGACCTAAAGGTGGCCAAACAATGTGCCAAGGTTGTGGGGAGAGCCAGTGGGATGCTGGGGTGTATAGGGAGAGGTATCATCAGTGGAAGAAAGGAGGTGGTGATGCCACTGTACAGATCATTGGTGAGGCCTCATTTGGAATACTACGTCCAGTTCTGTAGGCCGCATCTCTGTAAGGACATAGAGTGGAGGCAGTTCAGAGAAGGGCAACAAAGATGATGCAGGGCCTGCACCAAAAGTCTTATCAGAAGAGACTGGGAGACCTCAATATGTATACCCTGGAGGAGAGGAGAGACGGGGCGATATGATAGAAACCTACAGATATCTAAAAGGCATAGATAGGGTACCGGAGGGTAGCATCTTTCAGAAGCTGAGATATCCAGGAATGAGGGGGCATGACAGGAGGTTGGAAAGGTGTAGACTAAGGGGGAATGTGAGGAAGTATTTCTTCACAGAAAGGTTGGTGGATACATGGGATAGACTCCCAGCAGAGGTGGTGGGGGCAAATACAGTGGGGGAATTCAAACATGCATGGGACAGGCATAGAGGAAACCAGTGACAGTGCTGGGGAGTTTAAATATGGGCCGAATTGGACCCACTGGTGTAAAAAATGTGGGTCGAAAGAGAAACCTACTGGGTCAAAACATAATCAGAGGCAGATTTTGAACAGTTCATGTTCCCTTCCTTTAGATATTGTTATAGAGTAGGTCCATCAATTTGGACCCACTGGCAAAGGAAGGAAGGGTCAGTTTTGGAAAGGATGCAACTTTTGCCCTTTTGGTGCATGTTAGTGCTGTCCCTGGGGGAGCCCTAGCAGTAGGTACGAGGAGTTAAAGCTGGAGATCACGTAGGGTCTGTGGTTTTTGCAGCAGGTAGAGAAAATGGGCAGACTGGATAGGCTTAAGCGGTCCTTATCTGCTGTGATATTCTATGTTTCTGTGTAAATCCCATTGCCCAGAGTCTCTTCAGAAAAGTGATACTTCTGTGTCCAATGAATCGCCCTTTTAAAATAATCTCTAAGTATAAATTAGACTTCTTGGAAGTCTTCCCTCTGTCGTCTTCTCCCACACAATACAGGGCTCACTGAAATAGTGAAGGGAAAAAAAAAAGCTGTTGGTTTATCTGTGAATAGCAGCTGGGGATGGACAGCTGAATTCCTTTTGCTAGCCAACACCCTAGTGTAGAGAAGTGTTTGTTCAGCCTGTAGGGTGTGCACCGCACGTGCAGCTGGCCCTGTTCCAAGTACAAAAAGTTCCCAGCCTTTGTTTGCTAAGGGATACCTTTGCAGTCTCCCCTGGTCAGAACAGCAGCTCACAGACAGCGCATTCTCTGCAGCTTTTCTCATATTTCCTTACCCTTTGAGGCCTGGAGCAGCTCCTTTAAGTGTTGTACAGGGGTTACCGAAACAGGCTTGCAGCTGTTAAGCCTGCAGCACTCCTTTGAAACAGTGCTGTACAACAGCTTGGCTTGAATACAGGTGACGTGGAATATTCACATACATATGGCTTATTCCTAGAAATCCGATCCTCTCAAACTAACAAAAGAACAACTAATACAGCTTTATTTAATTAATCACTTGTTTTTGTGAATATGATCATTATTCAAATTTTCAGGGGCAACACGGCACAGTAAACAATGACAAATGAGCATTATGTCATCTGTATGCAGGACACAAAGTGTACAACGTTCCTACATCTCTGACCTGTGTAGCATGGTTTGTCTCTCCCCTTAGGAGATTAACATTTGCGCAGTGATGTAACTTAGAACATTATTAGTTGGAGACATCTTGGACCTGTTTTTTTTTTTTTCCCTAAATAAAATAGACATGACATAAGGCTTGAAGCTTAACTGGGGAAGAGGGTGGGTTTACCAGGTCGGGGGTGGCTGCACGTTTTCTTTAGAAATAATAAACTAGGCCTTATAGTCAAGACACGGTGTCCAAAACCTTATGGGATCAAGATTGGGTCCCTGCCCATGGCGTGAATGAGCCAGTGAGTCCATCAGGAGGTACAGGCTTCATCTTGGTCATTTAGGGAATATGTCGTCTTTTTTCCATTCTGTATACCTGGTGCACCAGTACCCTCCACCTAGCTACTTCTGGAATGGTAACGGTAAACCAGTATTGGGTAATTGCTTTTTTCACCACTGTTAACAGTATTCTAGGAGATAGTGGGTGGTAAGATCCTTATGGCCCCTTGAGTTTTGCAGTAGCAAAAATAGCAGTGCTGTAAGCTGGAGAGAGGGACCAAACGGGGCCTCCAGCTCTTCAGCAAGAGCCTGAAAAAAAGGGTTAGAGAAGAAGGCACCCCTAAATCGAGTGGTAGTGTGCCGCTCTTAATCTGCCACAGTGTCTCCAACAGGAAGGGGAATTAGCGAGCAGATAATGAGCCATAATCACTGGGGTACGAACAAATCTAATGAGCTGTTTCCATGTATATTCCCTCCATATATGCAAGCTCGATACTTTGGACATGGCTTGACAAGTACACTTCCATGTCTGTGTAGGTACAGGGGTGCCCATCTCAAACTCCCATCTCAGTGCTACTTAAATAGAAATGACTCCTAAGGTGGCCCGGAGAGACGTATACAGTTGGGAGACCATACAAGGGTGTGCTCCAGTTTTTTTAAGAAGATAATTACATATGAGATAAATGGAGAGTAATTAATTCGAGTTCAGACACCTAGTGGGAGGGAGTGAATACAGTGTTGAATTTGCAGATGGCGATAGACGTCTGCATCACGCAAGTGAATATCCACATGTAAACTGGTAAAAGTAGGGACCACATCTCCTGAGAAAAATTGGTACAAGTATTGTAGTGAGTGTTGTTCCTGTTTCCGAAATCTATAGTCCACCTGGGGTGGCATGAAATTCTCTAAGTGTAGTATTGGGAAAAGGAGAGAGGGGAATAGGGTTAAATGCAACATGTGCCTGATAGCACCACACCTTTATTTGATATCTCGGCCAAGGACCGAACCATCCATTGATAACCTGATACAAAATGACTGCCCAGGGTATAATGGGTTAAGGGGTTGCGCTGTTTCTGGGGAACTGCTTGGTGATGCATCCCCCTGACAAATCCCTGATTAGGGAAGCGTACATGCTCCATATCAATCCAGGACACATGCTGGCCCTCTAGGTGATTGCAAAGTATAAAATAGAGGTGTGTTGTCCAGTAATGTATTCAAAAGGAAGGGAGTGCTTAGGCCCCCCCCCCCAGCACCTCTTGCTGAGTGAAGCTGCTGCAGTTTGATGCGTGGTTTTTGCCCAGCCCAAATAAATCCGAATAGTTAGAATTCTCTATCCCATTGTCGCCACACCTGGGAGGGGATGGCCAGTGGGACATTTTGAAACAGATATAAGGCACGTGGTAATTTCAGTTTTCCAAGAAGCCTGGCCATTTGGTGTGCCGACCAGTAAAAAAAAAAGACATATACCATTAGGTCAGGTTAAAAATACATTTATTGAAAATGCTAAAACACGTGCATCACAGCACCTGCTCCCATCTGCCAACGTTTCACGTCATACTGAGGCTTTTTCAAGGCATGGCTACCTGTTCTAAAGGTGTTACTTTTAAATCACCTCATTAAAGGTGCAGTACTCATTATTATTGTTGTTGTTATTTAGGTGTAACCATTGAGGTTATGCTCATTCACAATGGTGACCTTATTACACAAGTACAAATATATACAAATAAGTAAAAAAAAAATAAATTATTACAATACAGTTTCAAGCAATTGATCATTCGTTTCCACACAAACCTCAAATATACAACAAACGGAGAAATAAATTACCACAATCAGTTAAAACATTTACATGGCTGAATACTGAATATTCATATTGCTTCTGAACAAATCGCCTAAATCAGAACCACAGTAAATAATATATACAACTTTACAGTATATACAAATTAATGCTGCGGTTCTGTTTTTGCAGGGTTAATTTATATATATATATATATATATATATATATAATATATAGTATTTTCTGTGGTTCCGATTTAGGCTATTTGTTCAGAAGCATTATGAATAATGAGTACTGTATCTTTTAACAAGGTGATTTGAAAAATAATACCTTTAGAACAGGAAGCCACTCCTTCAAAAAGCCTCGGTATGATGTGAAACATTGGCAGTTGGGAGCAGGTGTTGTGATATGTGTGTGTGTGTGTGTGTGTGTGTGTGTGTTTTAACATTTTCAATAAATGTATTTTTAACCTGACCTAACGGTATAGGTCTTTTTTACCGGTTGACGCACCAAGTGTCCAGACTTCTTGGAAACTGTTTTTGGAGGTACACATCGTGGCACCAGTGGCGTTTTCATGTAGCCACCTTTTCTACACATGGTAATGTCACCATTATGACCACCTCCACCCACTGAATTAAAGGAAATGGTAGTGTTCCATATCTGTCGAAGTTCTGGATCTTAGTCTGGGTGAATTGACCATAGTTATTTTCAAAGGCTGAAGTCGGTGTTGGTGAGACATAAATTCCTAAATATTGGATTTTTTGCATATCCCATCTGAAAGAGAATGCGTCACGGAGAAGTTAATCACTGATGGCTCACCCTCCAATTTAGTAGGTAGAAAGAACTAAAATGGTGCTGCAGAGGTGCTGTGAATGGTAAAGAATAGAGATGCCATGCAACAGTAGCACAGGGACGTAGAAGATCGGTGACACTTAGCACTTCTAGGCTGATTCCCAAATTTTAGAGTAAGGGTGTCCAGCTGACCCACAGTTTTGATGAGTGCTAATAGATGCTATGGACAGGAGGTACAAATTCTTCTGAGGATTTAGAGCCGTGTAACAAGGTTAGTCAATATCCTGGTTTAACTTGCTAGTGGGTTGACTCTTTGCACTAAAGATTTAGGCTCCATCCCTAGCAGTATGCGGACTATAACCTGTAAATGGCAAGAGCATCCTGTGAAAAATGGCAAACTGATGAACTTTGCTGATGGGGGTTCAAAGCACCCTTGTCTTGACGAGATAGAGGGGTGGGAATTACGCCAGGAGGTATTGTGTGCACCGGGTTATGGCATTCACGTCACTGGATTAATGGCCAGTGAAGGGAAAGGGCTTCTTTTGCTTAATGCCTCAAACTTTTTTGCAATGTACTTTACAGATGATGCGTTTATCAATCCTACATTGCAGAGAATCTTCGAACGGGTACGGCACAGTGCAGACTTCATGCCTACGAAGCAGATGCTGGTAAGTGTGATGTGTGGTGTTCGGGGAGGGGGCAGTTCAGCAGAGACGTTTTGTTCATTACAGAACCAAAATAAAAGGTTACCACAGTTTTACTACCAAAATGGCAAAACGGTTTGTTTGTTTACTGTTCCTCGGAAAGCACTTTACGCTAAACACATTCCCATAGTAGTAAATGCTGCAGCTGCCTGGATGGCAGGAAACTTAACATGATGGACTCTTGGTTTTTTACCCATGTCACGTTCAAGGAGACAACCAGTTGGACATTAAATTAAAAAATGGACCCTACTTTCTGATTTGATGGTAATTATTTTTAGACAGGATGGTACGTACAGTAACTTATCGATTTTATCTTTTATCAAGGCTAGAATAATAGAGCACTTGTTGGAGGCCAAGGTTCACGGTGCCTTTCAGCATGGCACTATGAGGCGCTAATCATGCCAGAACCAACCTGCTCGCTCCCTTCGAATAGCGAAGTAGGGAGGTGGACAGGGATGTGGATGTAGTCTCACTGAAAATTTATTAAACGAGGATATAGTGCCACAAAATCCCCTGGAGATTATGGAGCACTGTGTTCTCATTTAATAAATGTGAAATGCTTTTTAGAACTTGAGTGAATGCTGCTTTTTATTGATGTTTGGTGTGGCTACTGGCTGAGTTGCAGCCGCTGTCCTCTACCTTCTTAGTAGTGCATTGCCTTGTTCCTGGACTGTGGATGTAGCCTGTCTGAACTTCAGCAAGGCCTTTGATATTGTGGCCCCATGACAGACTTCTGGGCTCTGTGCAGCATTGCAGCATACATGAGAAAAACTCCCAAGTGGATTGCTGACTGCCTTGGGGGCAAGAAGCAGAAGATGGTGGTGGATGCGCACTACTCTTGAGTGAAGAGGTGCACTTGGTGGCACCCCTCAGGCGTCTGTGCTGGGGCCATTGCGGTTTTTATTAATAATCTGGAAGCTGGGGTCCCCAGCAGGCTACTTAAGTTTGCTGATGCCACTTAAGGTGGCCGGGGTGGTGGACTCCTTTGGGAATGGCACAAAATTTCAAGAGAACCTTAATAAATGGAGTGATTGGCCAGTTGTTTGTATACTAGGATTCATTGTAGACATGATGGATCTAGTGTCCTACCTTAAAGGGGGAACAGTCTGCACCAAGAGCTCCACACTCCAGTGTGGGTCTGGGCCCAGTATGAACTTTATGTGCAAAAAGCATTTTGGTTTCCTTACTATTTATTGTACTGTAGTATATTGTATCAGACTAATATTGCTTAGTTCTAGGAATACATATTCTGTTATTACAAATCCCAGAATCCCCTGCAGCTGATATCAGAGCAGTAGGCATCAGTGCATGATAGAGTTTATGTGTTTTGTATGCTGGTAACACTGACCGCAGTGCACTAAGTACAGTCCTAGAAGACTGTACCTAGCCCCTGGAGAAAAACACTCAGAAAATATCTGATCGGAGCTTATTAAAGCTCTAACATGCACTGCAGGCTATTGAATCTCCCATCGCTCCCTACTGTTCTGATGTCAGCTGCAGGGGGTTCCTTGATTTGTAGTAAAAGAAGAGGTCAGCCTAGAACTAAGCACAATTAGTCTGATACAATCTGCTGTACTACAGTAAACAGTAAACCAAAAGGTTTATGCACACAAAATTCATATTGGGACCAGCCCCCACTTGAGTGTGGGGGCCCTTTGTGCTGACTGTTCTCCTTAAAATCACTATGTTGTTATGTAACTTGGGTTACCAGATACTACCAACTTATAATGCTCCACGACTCGTTGTATTCTTCTGGAGGTGAAAGCCCCATGATGTGTATGCCTTTGGGGTAAGCTGATCTTGCTTGCCACTTTTGCCAGTGGGTGTTGCTAAGAGCCTCTCCAAAGGGAAGGGGATAACTGAGAAGGGGCAGGGCAATTCAGTGAAGACATGTATCCGTCTTAACAGTACAGCTGGGTTGGTACCCATCAAAGGATTGTGCCAAAATGTAACACTTGTGCTGTGTTCGAAACAGAGAGTTCTGCAGAATGAGTTGGGCCCGAATTGGAGGAGTCAACTGGAGTTCTTTGAGGAGCGTCCATTTGCTGCCGCTTCCATCGGCCAAGTTCACCTAGCCAATATGAAAGATGGGAGAGAGGTGGCCATGAAGATTCAGGTAAGCTTGCCTAGCAGCAGTGTGTTACCTTGGACTGCACGGTCTCCCCAGTGCTGCATACCTTTTCTAGCCCATCTTGTAAATGGGTTTTGTTTTTTATGTAGTCATTGAACTGAATTTTGCATTATATAGTGCCTTTCATACACAGAGTATCTCAGGTTGGAAATAGTTCATCAATATTTTCTATAAATTATTAATTTTTATAAAATCAGAACAACTCTATGGATGGCCATTTAGTAGCTGTCCTTGTGAGAGGCGGACTATCTGATCTACTTTTAATTTTATTGTAAGGGATTAAGACAGTTGAGCTAAAAGCTACTTTTTAGTGGTGTCCTTTCACAGACGTTGCTACAAGATTACATAGTAATCTCATCCTACTACTTATCGTATCCATTTTGAATAGACTGAGTCAGCAGGATTTTAGAAACTGAAGGCCCCAAGCATGGTCGAAGGTGGAGTTCATTGCCTGCTGAGTAAAAGGTAGAGTTGCCAAACTTTGTAAAGGCCAATGAAGGCCCAAGCCTTTAGGCTGCAGCCTGACTGCTCCCTATAGCTAAGGTATCCTTAATTACTATCTGAACATCTGGCAAAAATTGGTAGATAGGATCTCAGTCCAGCATCTCATCAAAAGGATGTCATCTCCAGTATTGCTGCCCCACCCCCAGTGCTGCTGTGTAATGTCGGTGTTGAATGTGAGCCCATGTCCTGTATGGGGCAAGAACCAGTGATATTCTGGCCAAGAGGTGCAAGTGCAGTCACTAACCCCACGCAGAGGGGGGAACATCAGTGCCTGTTGTGCAGGCATACAGCTTTGGGGTTAGGGCAATGCCTCTATATTGTGAGTTGCCAGGTTCCACTAGTTGTGATGTTTTCCGTCACATACATTTCTTTTGAGCAGAAGTTGTGTTCAGCTGGAATAAAAGCTGTTTTGTGAATCCCTTTGAGTGTATCCCATGGTGCTTGTGCTTTGATAGGCATGTCATAGTCTCATCAAGAAGGCCATTGATAAATCACTGTGGAATTTAGATGCAGTCTGGAGGCAGTGATGTGGCCTTGAGGAATGAGTGAATGCTATAGAAAATTGCTGACTACATTTCTGATTTGTTTCAGTATCCCCGGGGTAGCCCAGAGTATTGACAGTGACGTCCGAAACCTAATGGCTGTCCTGAACATGAGCAACGCATTGCCAGAAGGTAAGCGCCTACTTCCTTACTCGTGCTTCCTGTAGAGCAGTGCCTAACACAAGGGATCAGAAATAGTCAAGTCCTGACAGACTGGTCCGGAAAGGGCTAGCAACTCAAAAGATAGATAACTCCCTTGGGCTTGATGGGATGCGTCCGATAGTACTTAAGAGGCTGGCAGCAGAAATGGCTGAACCCCTGATAAGGCTGTTCAGTAGCTCATTACAGACAGGGGTAATTCTGTAAGACTGGAGGTTAAGGGACGTAGTTCCTGTCCAGAAGGGGGGGGGGTGATAAGGAACTACGGACCCGTCAGTCTTACCTCTGTTGTGGGTAAACTGATGAAGTTACTGGTCAGAGAGGACCTTATGGACTACTTGGGGGAGCAGCGGTCTCCAGAATAGTAAACCGCATGAATTCATGGTAAGGTAGATCTTACGTCGAGAGGGCTCTTGCAGTAGGTAATTACATATAGGACTGACGCTGGCCGGCGGCAGGACCCCAGGGAAAAATTTCTAGCTAGCAGTCCCTGGCGAGGGACTGCCCCCATGTCAGGTGACCGGCGTCATATGACGTCGGTATAAAGGGGCGGTCCCGGCTGCCCACCTTCCAGTTCTTTCCCGCCGTTAGCTCGTGCAGCGCCTTGCGGAAAAGTTTGTGCTTCGTCAGCCCTAATCTTTCGTCGGTTTTACTGAAAATTAAAATATTTTTTCTTCTATCGTCAGGTCATTGTCGGTGTATGCCGTCCCCTACACCCTCCGAGCACAAAAACAAGTGCGACTCGTGCGGCGCCCAACTGCCACACAAGGACGGCCATTCCCTCTGCCTTTTCTGCCTAGGCCCCGACCACCTGGTCGACAAGTGCCAGCATTGCCTCAACTTCAACGCGGCTACCCGCAAACGGCGCCAACAGTCCCTGGAAGCCCATCTTCTCAAGAAAAAGATGTCTTCGATGGAAAAAGAGTTGAAGCTGAGGCAGGCGTCCACTTCTCCGGAAGGCCATCGCAAAAAGCGGGACAAGGAGAGGCACCGGGAGAAGGCCTCCTCTTCCGCGACTCCAGCCAGAGTCGCAGCCCAGGTAACATCCCCTCCGGGGGACCACCGGACGGCAGCCTCCAAGGGTTTGGAGGAGGCGTCGGCCCGCCCGTCTGGCTCGCGCTCGGGCCTTGCGGGCGCCTCCGGGGAACAAGAGGCCTCCGCCCCGGTTGACCGCAGGCTTGCGGCCCTACTGGCGTGGCGGCACTCCCACAAGTTGGGCGGCGGCTCCGACGACCGGGAGAGGGTCAATAAGACGCCTGACCCTTTCGGGCAGCGCGCGACCACGTCCCTTCGGACGGGCGCGCCTCCACCTCGGCCCGCCTCGGTGAGGGACCCATAAGGCCAGACGCCGGCCTCCCCGGCACGCGAGAACTGGCCCTGAAGCCGCCGGCTGGCTCTCCCGATGTGCGCCGGGTGATGGAACCTACGACGACCCCCACGCCTGTCCGTATTCGGTTCCCCGCAGCCTCGCTGCCGCCTGGGGAGCCAGAGTCACCCCAGCCTGACCCCAGGAGATCCCCCCATCCCCGGAGCGCGGGGATTTTCTCCTCCGCCGGACCTCCTCCTAAGGAACTGTATCTGACGCCGGCTCCGCCGACGCCAGCAGGGAATATTCCCCTTCCGTCGGGCCCTGCACCCTCTGGGCCTCTCACTATTGATCCGCCCGTAGGGCCACCATACAGGCCGTCTGCTCAGGCAGCTCCTCCGGCGCCCGGGTACCTGCCGTCTTATCCAACGCTGTCGTACCCGGGACCGCAGTATCCAGCGCCGCAGTACCCGACGCTGGTACCTCCGCCGCAGTACCGACGCCAAAATACCCAGCGCAGGTTTTCCCGCAACTGGGTTTCGGATACTCGCCTTACGGGTACAACCCGTACGCTTTTCTCCCTCCTCCGCCACCTCCACCGCCCCAGCCGCCGGTGGATCTGCAGGAGACTCTGGCTTCCTGTTGGGCTGAGGCCAAATTTCAGCTCACCAAGGAGGTAGAGAGCCGCCTTACGGCAATGGTGCTGCCCCAGGCTCCCGTACGTCCGAGGCAGCAAACTCCCTCACCGCCTCCAGACTCCAGGGCTCTTCCCTCTGGATCCCGAGAGGGGCAGGACATGCGTTCAACCCGTTCCTGCCCCCAGCCATGTTAGGGAGTCCTATTCTGCTTCCAATTATTCTTCTTCCCTCTCGAATTCTTCCGAAGGATGCTCTGAGAGAGAGACGATGAGCCTCGCTCTCCGTCTAAGCCCCGGCTGAGGACCCCTCCGAAGTCTCCTCTGGAGGATCCTTCCTTCACGGAGTTGCTCAGAAAAATCCAGGAAGTTCATCAGTGGCGCTCCTTGGAACCAGATCCTCAGCGACTAAACCTCGCCGAACATCTGGACCTGCCCCTGACGGCCCCAACTTTAGTGCCACCCTGGATTGAGCCTCACGGCCATCTTGTTTCCACGATTTGGAAACAACTGTCGGCGCTAGCCCCACTTCCTAGGAAGTCCAATAGGCTATACCAGGCTCCAGAGGGTGTGGACTATCTGGACTTCCACCCTCGTGCAGATTCGGTTGTGATTAGCGCCGCTCACGGCCGGTCAGCGCACCCCCAAACATTTAAGCTCGTCTTCTCCGGATAAGGAATCTCGCCTCCTGGACCAGTATGGAAGAAAGATCTACGCCTCTTCCACACTGGGAATTCAGGCCCTGAATTACGTCGCCCATATGGGGGATTACCAAAAGGCCGTCCTTACCCAGGCGGAATCTAAGCTAGACTCCTTACCTGACTCTCAAGTCAAACAGGAGCTAGCCGATCTTGTCCGCTCTGCTCATTCGGCCAGTCGCCACATTCTGCGGATGACATACGATGCAGTGGACACTGCCGGGCGGAGCTCCACTTTCGCTGTGAGTCTAGGGCGTCATGCCTGGCTCCGCGTGTCAGGCTTGGTCCAGGAGGTGCAATCCGCGATCCAGGAAGCACGTTTCAGGGGGTCGGTGCTTTTCGGTGATGATGTCAAGGACATCATCACCGACTTGCAGGAGAAGGGGACGGCTCTGAAATACGTGGATTCCATGTACCGTCCCCATCACCCACAGCACTGTCCTTTTCGCAGACGCAGTCGGCCACAGGCGAAACCACAAGGAAGGCGGGCCACTAAACGTCGGGCCCCCGCAGCTGCCAGGCCCCCCTGCCCAAAAAAGCAGTGGGTGCCTCAGCTGCAGCGCTGCCCCACACCACCTGACTCCTCCCTCCCACCGCCTCTGGACACACCGGAGGAACCGGTAGGAGGGAGGTTTTCCCTCCACCTTCCTGGTTGGGAGAGGATAACAACGGATTCTTGGGTGCTCCAGCTGATTGCAGAAGGGCACTCAATAGAGTTTCTACAGAAACCACCCCGCCACCCACCGCTGAAATCATCCTACGCAAGGGATCATCTTCCTTTGGTCCGGGAAGAAATCTCTGCCCTTCTCACGAAGAGGGCCATAGAACCCGTTCCCCTTCATCTTCAAGGGATGGGTTACTATTCACATTTCTTCCTGGTCCCAAAGAAGACAGTAGATTTCAGACCCATTCTCGATCTCCGCTCCTTGAACCTTTACGTGGAATACAAAAGGTTCAGGATGCTCTCTCTGCAGACCCTTCTGCCCCTCCTTCGGCCGGGTCAATGGCTTTGTGCGCTGGATATGCAGGATGCATATCTGCACATCCCCATTCACCCTTCTCACCGCAAGTATCTTCGGTTTGCGTTTCAGGGGGACCATTACCAATCCCACGTGCTCCCGTTTGGTCTTTCCTCGGCACCCCGTGTATTTACCAAATGCCTGGTGGTGGTAGCGGCCCACCTGCGTACTATGGGAGTACTGGTGTTCCCTTACCTGGACGACTGGCTCCTGGCGGCCTCGTCCAGGGAGGAGCGCCTGCATTTTCTCTCCCTCACCCAGCAGGTTTTTACTTGCCTGGGTATTACATCAACCATTCCAAGTCTCATCTGGATCCCTCCCAGAGACTACAGTTCATCGGGGCTATCCTCGATACGACGCCGAGCAAGTCCTTCCTGCCTCCGGACAGGGCGGCCTCTCTTCAATCCCAGATCTCCCTGCTATCAGAACGCAGGAGGGTTCTGGCGAGGTCAGTTCTCCGTCTCCTGGGGCTCATGGTGGCCGCTATTCCGACGGTCCCCCAAGCTCGATTCCACATGAGGATCTCTCAGTGGATTCTCCGCTCCCAGTGGGATCAACTTGTAGACGACCTAGATCATCTAGTTCTGATCTCCTCGCCGATGGTACGAGACTTGCAATGGTGGATGGTTCGAGAGAACCTGTTTCGGGGGGGTTCCCTTCTGTCATCCTCCCCCCTCCCAGATTGGAACTAGCTCTCCACTTCAGTGTGCTCGAGCTTCGAGCAGTACTATATGCTATACAAGCCCTTCACCAATACATTCTTCCCGGTCACCTTGCCGTCCAGACGGATAACATGTGCGTGGTGTGGTACATCAACAAGCAGGGAGGAACTCGATCCTACTTCTTATGCAGGGAAGCAATGAGGGTTTGGGACTGGGCAACTCAACACAACCTTCACCTCACTGTGGTTCATGTTTCAGGAGTCGACAATACCCTGGCAGACAAGCTAAGCCGCTCCGCTGCCCTGCCACATGAGTGGGAATTGGACCAAAAGGTGCTAGACGATATCTTTCAGCGTTGGGGGACTCCGCAGGTAGACCTGTTCGCCTCTTCCCAAAACGCAAAACTTCCCACCTTTTGCTCGCTCGTTCCAGAGCGAGGCGCTTTCTGGAGGGACGCTCTGTCTCTAGACTAGAAGGGCAGATCCGTCTATGCTTTTCCCCCAATTCCTCTGGTCCCTCGTGTATTGCAGAAACTAACCACAGAAGGAGCGAGAATGATTCTGATCGCTCCTTTCTGGCCCAAGCAAATCTGGTTCTCTCTTCTACAACAATACTCAAAGGTTCCTCCTCTTCCTCTATCTCGAGGTTTGTTGACCCAGGATCAGGGGACCCTGGTCCATCCAGGCCTCAAATCCCTTCAACTTCATGCATGGCTCCTGCAGACTTAACCCAATCCCATTTTGGCGTCTCTTCTAAAGTGGCAGAGATTTTGGTGGAGGCTAGAAAACCTTCCACCAGGTCCACTTATGCCATGAAGTGGAAGAGATTCTCTATTTGGGCAGCCTCCAAGGACGTGGAGCCTTTCTCCTGTTCACTGGCTTTTCTGCTGGAATACTTGCGTCATCTCTTCGACCTGGGTCTCAGCCATTCCTCCCTGAAGGTTCACATGGCTGCTATTTTAGCCTACCATGTCCCCTTCGCAGACAAAGCTTTCGCTCAGCTGGAGGTCTCTTAAGACCTTTCTCAGAGGAGTCCTTCATCTAAGGCCCCCTATCCATACTCCTGCTCCCCCTTGGGACTTAAATTTTGTTCTTGAGAAACTTACTCTTCCTCCATTTGAACCTTTAGCTTCTGCAGATCTGAAGTTTCTTTCGTGGGAGGCGCCCTTCTTGGTGGCCATTACTTCGGCTCGAAGAATTTCCGAGCTGCAGGCCCTTATGTGTAAAATTCCATATTTGATTTTTCACAAAGACGAGTTGCTCTTCGCACGAATCTGAAGTTTCTCCCTAAAGTGGTAGCCAAGTCTACCTTGAATCAGTCCATAGAGCTACCTGCCTTTTTTACGCAGTACTCTAATCAAGGGGAATACTTACTTCATACCATGGATGTTCACCGGATTCTGAGATACTATACCGACAGGATGAAGGATCTCAGAAAGACTGACCAGTTGTCTGTCTCTTTTGCTCACAAAAAGGAAGGCAATGCTGTTTCCAAGCCATGCCTGTCGGAGTGGTTGGCTCATTGCATCACTTTCTGTTATGACTAATACAACAAGACCCTTCCGGGTCAGGTTAGAGGTCACTCCACACAAGGAGTAGTGGCCTCTGCGGCTTGTTTCAAGAATGTGTCTGCGGCAGACATCTGTGCTGCCGCCACCTGGACTTCCGTCCATACCTTTACGAAACATTACAGTTTGGACATTGCCTCTCGCCGTAGAGCAGGCTTCGGGCTAGCTGTTTTGCAAGGCCTCCTGTCTTGAGGCTTGCAAGGCTACTGCTACTTTCTGGAGTAGTTTCCTACTCCTGGTGCCTCTTATTTGTTCCAGACTGCTTGGGATTCAGTCCTATATGTAATTACCTACTGCAAGAGCCCTCTCGAAGTAAGACAGTACAGTTACGTAAGAACTTACCGTAACAGTAGATCTTCGAGAGAGGCTCTTGCAGTAGGTAATACCTTCCCGGCCTCCATCCCCCTAGGCTTTTTCATGTCTTTTTCCAGGAATGGAAACATCTGCTTCTCTCTCGTCCGGGCCTGTGGCGGGAAAGAACTGGAAAGGCGAGGCGTCCGGGACCGCCTTTATCTCGGCACGTCATATGGCCGGCAGGTCACCTAACGAGGAAGGGGTCCCTGCCAGGGACTGCTAGCTAGAAATTTTTCGTGGGGTCCTGCCGCTGGCCGGCGTCAGTCCTATATGTAATTACCTACTGCAAGAGCCTCTCTCGAAGATCTACTGTTACGGTAAGTTCTTACGTAACTGTACTTTCTGTCAGACCAACCTGATGGTTTTCTTTGTCCAGGTGACAAGCATATTGGATAGGGGTCATGCCGTGGATTTACTCTACTTTTTTTTTTTTCCCTCCTCGGAGTCCTCTGCTATCCCTCTGACGTCTCCCCCGCACGGACACCGGGTATGAGGCCCCCTTCCCTGAACCCCATGACTTACCCTTCGTGGCAGGGGGTGGGGAGCGACTTGACCCACCAGACCAGATGAGCATTCGGGGAGGTGCCTTCCCAGGCCGTTGTGGTGGGGGACCATTGTCATCCTACAGAGGACTCCCTTTTAAGCTTGTTCTGGCTCCCGAGGACTGCGGCGTGCAGTGGTGCCAGCGGTGGTAGTCGCATGCTCCCTTGCACACCCACGCCAAACGCCTGCCACAGTCACTCGCCCTCAGTCTCTAGCGCAGACGTGCCGCCTCCCATCCTCCGCTAGGGGCAGGCAATCACCGAGCGCTGCTAACCCCCCCTCCCCGGAGAAGGAGAGCAGTCCTGAGGACGCTCAGTCCTTCTCCTCCCTGCCAACCCCCAGCGACCCATGCTTGTTTCTGAACACGGGTCGCCAGCGTGACGTGAGGTAAGGCGCCCAGCGCCTCAGCCCTCGGCGCCACCGGGCTGGCTGGATTTACTCTACTTTGACTTCAGAAAGGCTTTTGACTGGGTGTCTCACAGAAGATTGCAGAAGGAGGATTTGGGTGCAGCAAAGGGCATAGTAAGATGGGTAGGAAATTGGTTGAACGAGAGCCAGCAGAGGGTGGTGATTAATGGTTTTGGATCAGAAGAGAGGGAGCTCATGAGCGGGGTGCCACAGAGATTCCTCCTGGGTCCTATCCTCTTAAATGTGTTTAACAGCAACAGTAGAGGAGGATTCTGGGGCAAGTTGTGTGTCTGAGCAGATGACTCTAAGCTCTGTGAAAAGGGTAGATAAGGATGACAAAATTAGGGAGATGCAGGGTGACCTGCATAGTTTAGTGAAATGGTCTAAGGGTTGACAGTTGAAATTCAACACCAGACAGTGCAAGGTGACGCACCTAAGGAACAAGAACCCCAGGACAGAGTACTGGATGGGAGGTGTGAAGCTGAGGACTGTGACTGATGAAAGGGACCTATGAGTCATCATTAGTGACTCCCTTAATTAAGCCAGAGCAACAAAGCCTATAGTTGCCTGGGTTTGAAGTTTGGTGGTATTCAATTCCTAGACCTGGGTTTGAATCCCACCAGCCTTCACTTGCATACTGTGTGACCCTGAGCAAGTCACTTAAATTCCATGTGCTCCCAGGTCACACCTGGAAACAAGATCCGGCTTAAATTTTATTTAATTAATTAATTAAAAGTTTCACCAGGAAATCATACTGAGCAGACACCTGCTCATTTCCAGATGCGGCCGGGGGGTACATGGGAGAAGGTACATTTGCTTACATACTAAATACAAAGGTAGAATTGTTTTCATAGTATATACAAGAAGAAATATTTTCATAATAATTACGGAAGTGGGAATGCACAGGTAGTTATGCAGTACAGGGATATGTATTCAAAAGTAGCAAATGCACTGTAATTTTAATATGATAGAATAAGTACAGTAAAAAATATACAAGTAACAGCTGAGGTGAAAATAGCCGAGGGTTTTGCAGTCCAGTCTACCCTCGTGACAAGTGCTTTGAACATAGCTCAGATTAATAGGATGGTTAGGAGCAGGAACATTCCCCTTTCCTCTATAGTAAGGCAGATGGGATGCTGGTATGTATTGGAACGGGTAATGACAGTAACAAAACAAAAAAAAAAAAGGTACCTGTTTATAGGTGAGTTGCAAGGAACTAGTTAGCTTAGGTAACAGTTCAAGGATGTGGGGGCACAGGTGGAAACTAATGGAAGGGAGGTTCAAGAAGGTATGAGAACGTTTTTTTATTTTACAGAGAGGGTGGTGGAGCAGTCTGCCAGCTGAGGTGCTGGGTGCCAGAACCATCAATGGGTTCAAGCACGGATGGGACAGAGGAAAGACATAGTGGATCTTACTTCGAGACACAGCTCTTGCAGCAGGTTACACCATTAGGACTGAAGCATGAGCGCCAGGACCTGAGAAAAATTCTAGCTATTCTTCTGTGAGGTTGTATTGTCCGGTCCGCCTCCGGCGTCAAGCGTGGTACAAAGAGGCGGTCATAGATTCCCCAGTTCTTTTCCGCCCGTCGACTTAGCTACCTGACCCTTAGGTTACCAGTCTAGCGCGACGAGTGAATAGTTCCTTTTTCGATAAAACTTTCGAAACTCTTCAGACCTCTTCAAGCAAGATCTTGATGTCATCACCAACTTCGGGCCATCCTTCAAAGTGCGCTTGTGGAAAGCAGATCCCGTTCAAGGACCCCCACACGGCCTGCGTCCGGTGCCTAGGCCCAGACCACGATACCCGGGCCTGTCCTTCTTGCCAAGGGTTCAACAGCCGTACCAGGATCCGGCGTCAGAGGGCTTTGCAGGCGTTTCTTCTGGAGGAACAACTGAAGACCATGTCCTCAAGAAAGCTCCAGGGTCCACAAGCCGCGGAGAAGAGAAGGAGAAGGCCCTTCCAGGTCCCTTCTAGGGGTTGGAGTCCCGTAGCTCGGTTGAAATCTCCCGGCTGCAATCAAAACCTTCATCTCAGGAGAAATCGCCAGGCCTTCCTCCCTCCCAGGGCCTTGGCGAAGTCCGGGAACGACACCATCACCACCGCAGTCGGGTTCCCGCTCTCGGTACCCGACGTCAGGTCTTCGTCGGTGCCTCCACGCAAGACGTTGGAGCTCACGCCTTTAAAAAGGCCTGTAGCCCAGACGCCGGCTCGACAGCCGTCAGCCGTGCGCCCTTCTTCCCTGGAGCCGCCGTCGGCCCGACGACCGACGCCGGCCATTACATCCCAGCGCCGGGCGCGGTGAGGACCGGCGCCGCCCCTCCTGAAAAGAAGAAGGCCCTGTTGCCTCCGACAGACATCGGTCAGGAGCCTCTATCGGAGGAGGACCTAGAGCAGCCCGAGGACCAGACGGGCGACCCCGGTCCCGTAGGTACTCCCAGGGATCCCTCGCCATTACCAGAGCCCCCTGTGGAGCCGGCGCGGGACCGGCGACCGCCCACGGCACCGGGCCGTCGTCGGGCCTCTCTAGTGGAGGTGAAAGATCTGTTCACCTACTGGTGGGATACCATTAAAAAAGACATGGTCCCCCCTCCTACTCCTCCTCCTCCTCCTACTCCGGTTCCTGCCCCCCTCGCCATCGGGGTCGGCAGGTCGTGTTCCCTCCTCCCGGGGAGCCTGGAGCCCTCCCAGGGGAGACCTGATAAACGGAGACCTCGTCGAAATCCTCTTCTGGATCACCCAGCCCCAAGAGATCCAGGAGACGCCGACGTTCGCCTTCAACGGAGGACACGGGATCAGACTACTCCACCTCTAGATCCCCATCTCCACTCTCCATCCCTTCTCCGGACCCACGTGAGATGCCTAGATCTCCTCCGGATGATCCCTCGTTCCTTGATATTATGAGACATATACAAGAGAACATGGGATGGGATGCTGAAGACTTAGACCCGAAGAGTACGACTCGCCAAATATCTTGACAAAGGACCCCAAGCCTGTGGTGGTACCCCCTTGGTTGCGACCACTTCGTGGGCGTCACCAGGAGCTGCGTGAAGCGTCCACACTCGGCTCGCCCGAGACCGAAGAAAGCTGATCGCTTGTACAAGGCTCCTAAGGACGACCAGTACTTGGCGCAGCATCCTCAGGCGATTCTCTGGTCATCACAGCCTCACATGACCGGTCACAGAGGCCACAACATTTGAGCACCCTGCCACCGGACCCAGAGTCCAAACAACTGGACGCATTGGGTAGGCGTACGTATGCTTCCGCTACCTGCGCCATCAGATCCCTGAACTATTTAACCCACATGGTTCAGTTCCAGAACGCTTTGTGGGAACAGGGTCTGGAAGCGGCTGAAAAGATGCCCGAAGGTGAGCAGAAGGAGGAGATGCTTCAGCTCCTCCGTACGGGTTCAGACGTGGGGACCCAAGTGCTAAGAGCCGCGTATGACTCCGCGGACTCATCGGCCCGAGCAGCAGCTTCTGGCGTTTGCCTCCGGAGACACTCTTGGTTGCGCGTCTCCGGTTTTACCCCGGATGTCCAAAGAACATCTTGGGCGCCCTTTGAGGGAAGTATTGTTTGGTAATCCTACAGAAAGATCCTTACCAAACTCCAAGAGGCGGGAAGAAGCGGTAAGGTCGGTTCAGGCTATGCCGACCTAAGCTTGGTTCCTTTCGTAGGAACCAAAGCCGTTCGTCTTGTGGACGCAGAGGCAACAGACCCACTCCGCTGCACCTCAGAGGGCTCTGGTTTCATAGAGCCCAGGGCAAACACCCGCCAGCCGAGGCCAGCGTTCTCCTAGGCAGGCCCAGCCAGCGGGTCCATCTGCCACAGCCTGACTCCTTTCCGGCCCCCGCCTCAGGATCAACGGGAGTTTATAGTCGGGGGTCGCATTGCGAACTTCCTGCCGGGATGGCAGGCCATTACCACCGACAGGTGGGTTCTTCAGTTGGTCAGTCTAGGCCACTTTATAGAATTCGCAGGAAAGCCACCCTCGAGGCCTCCTTTGCTCTCCCGGTATCAGGGTCAGCACAAAGCCTTGATCTGGCAAGAAGTACTCGCACTACTACGAAAGGGAGCGATAGAGTACGTCCCAGAGAACCAGAGAGGACTAGGATACTATTCCCACTTCTTCCTGGTTCCCAAGAAAACAGGGGACCTCCGTCCAATCTTGGACCTCAGCGACCTCAATGTGTCGGTCACTTACAAGAGATTCCGCATGGTGACCCTTCCAGGTCTTATCCCCATGCTCAAACAGGACGCCTTTTTAGCGTCTCTAGACATGCAGGATGCCTATCTGCACATCCCTATGGCTCAGGCGCACAGGAGGTTCCTGCGCTTCGAGTTTCTCGACCACCACCTTCAGTTCCGAGCCCTTCCTTTCGGACTGTCCTCCGCACCGAGGGTCTTTACCAAGTGCATGGCAGTCGTGGCAGCGTCTCTGAGGAGACAGGGCCACTACGTGTTCCCGTACCTGGACGACTGGCTTCTCATGGCCGCCTCCAGAGAGACGTTGCTTCTTGCAATCAAGAGCACCCAGGATCTGTTTGATCCCTGGGCATCCTCATAAATTACGAAGTCTCTCCTGGTACCTCGCAGAAACTGCAGTTCATAGGAGCAGTTCTGGACACTGTTCGGGAAGAGCCTTTCTTCCGGCCGACAGAGCGGAGCGCATCAGATCCCTCATAAAGGGACCTATCACTAAGCAAGGTTGTACCTGCCAGGTCGGTCCTTTGCTTGCTCGGACACATGGCTGCGGCCATTCCTACTGTCCCTTTCGCGAAGACTCCATGCAGCATTACCTAGTGGATGCTCAAAGTGCAATGGGACCAAAGGCAAGACCACTTGCAGCATCCGGTCAGACTCACGAATTCAGTGATTCAAGACTGGCAGTGGTGGCTAACCCCAGGGTCGCTCTCATCAGGCGTCCCGTTCATTCGCCGTCCCGGAGGTCACCCTCACCACAGGCGCTCGGTCTTGGGTGGGGGCACACCTGGACGGGTAAAGTCCCAGTGCGTGGACCCAGATGGAGCTCACCTTCACATCAGCGTGCTGGAAATGAGGCGGTCCTCTATGCCCTGCAGGCCTTTCAGTCAGTTATCCCACCGTGTACTCTTCTACTTCAGACAGACAACACGGCGGTGATGTATTACCTCAACAAACAAGGAGGCACACACTCTTACCCCCTTTGCAGGGAGGCCATGAGAGTGTGGGATTGGGTAATCAGACACGGCGAACCTGATCACTGTGCACGTTCCCGGAGTGGACAACACGGTTGCAGAGCGGCCTGAGTCGTTCTCAGGCCAGAGTCCACGAATGGGAACTCCTTCAGGAGGTAGCAGAGGATCTGTTTCTTCGATGGGGAACTCCAGATCTAGACTTGTTAGCCTCCCCATCCAGCACAAAACTGCCCAATTTTGCTCGCTAGATCCAGGGCCTGGTGTTTTCTGGCGGAGCCGTTATCCCTCTCCTGGGCCAACAGATTCCTCACGCTTCCCTCCTTTCCGTTGATCCAGAGTTCTTCTCAAACTCACGCAGGGAGCACGCATAATAACGATCCTAGTGGCCCCATTTTGGCCCAGACAGATTTGGTTCCTTTGTTGATTCAACTATCTGGGAACCCCGCTCCCGTTGCCGCTCAGCTCCCACTCACTGTCTCAGGAAGGTTCACTTGTCCACGGACCTCGTTCCTTGAACCTGCATGCTGGCTCCTAGAGACATAGCCATTTGCGATCACGGGGTCTCGCAAAGAGGTTGCAGAAGTCCTTTCTGCAGCCAGAAAGCCAGTCAACGCATGCGACGACGCCATGAAATGGCGCGTTTTTAGTATGCTCGCGAAGCACGCTACCTTTCCCTTTAGGTTGTCCTGGGAGTAATATTAGAATATTTGCTCTCCCTCTTTCATTCGGGTCTAGCCTCTCCTCTATTAAAGTGCACCTCTGTGCCATTTTTAAACACCACCTCCCGGTGGGAAATGTTACAGTGGCTCAGGTGGGCGCCTCGCGAGAATTTCTTAGGGAGTGTTGCACTCAGGCCCCTATTAGAGACCTGTGCCTCATGGGATTTGCTTTTGTCCTTGAACAGCTCCGCCACGCCTTTGAACCTGCCATGATTGCGAGCCACGTTTCGTCGTGAAAACGTTGTTTTAGTTGCTGTTACCTCGGCAAGAAGAATTTCTGAACTTCACGCCTCATGTGCAAAGAGCCTTATTTAGTTTTCCACCGGGACAGAGTATCCCTGAGGACGAACCCTAAATTCTTGCCTAAGGTGGTTTCTTCACTCACTCTGAACCAGGATATCGACCTTCCGGTCTACTTCCCGGACTACTGTAATAGAGGAGAGGCTCTGCTCCATACCCTGGATGTTCACGCAGCCTGAGGTTTTACCTCAACAGAACTCAGTCCTTCGTGATTCTGAGCAGCTTTTCATTTCCTTTCTGAGAGAATGATGGGCCAATCAGTATCCAAACAGTCCCTTTCTCGCTGGCTTGTCCAGTGTATTTCTCACTGTTATGGTATCAAACAAGCCCCTCCGGGTTCAGTCCGGGGTCATTCCACTAGAGGGGTGGCTACTTCCTTGGCAGCGCTCAAAAATGTTTCCACTTCTGCTATATGCACTGCAGCCACTTGGAGTTCTGTGCATACCTTTATCAGGCATTATAGCCTGGACATCGCCTCTCGGCGAAGGGCTGGTTTTGGTTTGGCCGTACTTCAGGGTCTCCTGTCCTAGGTTCAGGACCTGGTTTTTATCCTTTAATTTCCTCCTCCCGGATTTTCTGACAGCGTTACTGCTTGGGAATCAGTCCTAATGGTGTAACCTGCTGCAAGAGCTGTGTCTCGAGTAAGATAGTACAGTTAAGAAAGAACTTGTAACAGTAGATCTTCAGAACAGCTCTTGCAGCAGGTACCTCCCTCCACCTTCCCCTTGGAGGAAGCATGGCTCCAGTCTTTCTGAGCAGGAATTGTTATCTTTCTGTCTTCTGTGGCGAATCCTAGGTCTCCCATTTTGATGTCAGCCTGCAGCAAGAAGTCTCCGGCGGGAGAACTGGGGAATCTGGCGGGACCGCCCCCTTTTGTACCACGCCTGACGTCGGAGGCGGGACCGACGTCGGGGGCGGTCCCCGCTGTAGTTAGCTAGCTAGAATTTTTCCGTAGGGTCCTGGCGCCTGGCGGCTTCAGTCCTAATGGTGTAACCTGCTGCAAGAGCTGTTCTCGAAGATCTACTGTTACGGTAAGTTCTTACGTAACTGTACTTTTATAAACGCATTATTGGGAGCAGTTGTTTTGAATCATAAGCAATGAAATATCTTTTTTGCTCTGTCTCTGTGTACTCCTGCTGTAGTAACCCCTTGGGTCAATGTGGTACCCCTAGGAACCTCCTGCATAATTATTATTTTTTTAATTCTATTTCTCTCCGGTCACGGCCCGAGGAGGCATCTCTCAGGCATCCTGCCTGTTCCTGCCCGCCTGAGGTCCCCCTGAACCTGTGCCTCCTCTCTCCACCACCCTTCCCACAGCCAGCACCCCCAGCTTAACCCCTCTGGGGTGGTCCGCCCCTTCTCGTTGGGCGCGCTTTACTTTGTAGACTCTGGCTGTTGGAGTGGTCCCCAGAGGAGGGACCTGAAGGCGGCAGGGTGGATCCGGCGGTGGGCATGGGGTTAGGTGCCGCACTCCCCTGGGCTGGGCTTTCCATGTTCTGAGTACCTCCCCTTACATGGTGCACCCGTGACACTCTGGCAAAGCAACCTGCCAGCGTCCAGCATGCGGTATGATGTGCAGCAGATGTGCTGCTGCCCCAATCTCCACCGAGCCGCTGGCACGCTGAGCTATCCCCACCCTCCTCCAGGAGAGAGAGCAGCCAGCGGTGCTCAATCCCCTCTCCGCCTCTGCCAGCGCCCGAACTCGCTCCCAAACTCGGGTCATCAGCCAGGTGTGGCATCCAGTGCCTTGACCCTCAGTGCCACCGGGCCGGCTTAATCTCCTGCATAATAACCTTTATTTTCAGATGTGGCTGCTAGGTTTCCGGAAAACAGACAGTGATCTTTGGGAGGAACCTTTCCCCACTGGAAGGTTTCTCCCAAAGATCTGCTACATGACAGAAGAGCCCATAACAACACACTGTACTCTTTGCCCTGGCTTTTCTTGCCATGTTGACTGGTTACCGGGGGGGGGGTTAGACTGTGATATAATAGTTGCAGTGTGAAACTATTGCTCTGCATCATTGTGTGAGATATCTAGTCATACTTGCCAACTCTGATCAGAGCTCTGAACTTTGAAACAGGAGATTTCAGGTTCAAATCCCGCCATGGCCTCTGACTGGTAGCCTGTCAGGATCGTGAGCACGGAATGGCGAGGAGTCAAAATGGCACACAAATTACAGTGAGTGCCGTATCGGTGACTCGCAGTTCCCTCTCACCAAGGCTGCCCCCCGGAATAGTTATATTAAGTGTTGGGGGAAAGCACCCTTAAACAGAAAGGTCAGCGAAACCGCATTGGCTGTAATGTAGTGCTGTATGCACCTTGCCATTCCCGTATTCACTGTCTTGACGTGGAACCCCTCTGACTCGCTGCACAGATGCCAACATGGACTATCAAGATAGAGATTTGGGGGCTTGCAGAAATAGATGAGCCTTCAACAAACTGACAATGATCAGATCTTGTGAATCAGAATCTATTGAAATATATAGGATCCCACCTGAGTGACGGGAAGATTGCCTGTTAGTGAGGGAGTCTTCCCTCGGATGAGGTAGTCTTGGAAGACTTGCTCAGTGTATGATCTCGGTGAGTCACTTGTGCTCCCAGTGGTTCAGTTGAGCTGCAAACCTGTGTAAAAGCAGGACCCGAAACATCTTGGGCTGTCCTGGGTAACCAAATTATACACCTAAGAGCACCACATCCAAGTTTGGGGCTGGTCCCAGTTGACACTTTGTGTGCAAAAACGTACTGCTCCCTGCAGTATAATAGATTGTATCAGAGTTCTTCTGCTGGCGTGCAATCTGACATTTTCTGTATCAGATCTTTGCCGGTCCTGCTAGTCTCCCAGGGCTAAGTGCGCTCCTCTATGACTATACGTAGCCCAGGGAGGACAGTGGGACCAGCAAACAGATCAGTGCTTATAAAACGCTCTTAGTATGCACTACAGGTTATTGAATCCTCCACACTGCAGCCCTCTCTGGTGTCAGCGGCAGAGGATTCTGAGATTTGTAGTTACAGTTTGATAACAAAAAAAATGCTTTTCACACAAAGTGCACATTAAGGCCAGCCCTCCACTTGGGTGTGGGGCTTTTAGTGCTGACTGTTCCCCTTAAATGCTCAAAAGTTGAGTTAATATCCCAGTACTGACACTGTAGTGTAGCATGAGGAGGTGCTGCACTTCTGAGGTGCTGTCTTTCGGATGTGACGTTAAACCAAGGTCCCATCTTCTTGGATTGGTGGTAGTTCAGGTGGATGTTAAAAATCCCATGGCACTTATCGAAAAAGAGTAGGGGAATTTCCCCGGTGTCCTGGCCAAATTTCCCTCATCCACTAAAAAAGAATACCACCAACAGCTTAATCTGGTTCAAGGTCAGTTGGCATTCATCTGTATTCCCCTTCCCCTGGGTCGTGCCTGAAAATAGGCAGGATTTGTCCAGTGCACTTACCCGGTCAAGAAAAACTAAATAAATAAAAAGTGCTGTCAAGGAGTTTGAGTGGTGGAACACCCCATTGCATGGGTGTGGCAGCAGCTGTTATGGGTTTCAGCATTAAACTATGGCCTGATATGGTAAATCGGGGCTCTTCAGTAGGTTTTTTTATTGGGGGGGGGGGTTCTCATGTAAAGTATGTTCCATATTGGAGCTTCAGGGAAATGCACTTGAGATCCCAAGCACTCCGAATACAAGGAAATGCTCTTTCATGGAGCTGGAGATTGCCCTCTGCAGTAAAGCCAGTTCAATAACAAAGCAGAGCTCTCCTGCAATTTCTACTTTAGTTGTTGTTTCAAATAGGAACCTCGCACAAAAATCATCATGGTTGGTGGGAAGGCTTTGGACCAGCAACTGTCTGAATTCCCACCTCTGCCCTTGCTGTTCACAAGGGGTGCAGATAAGATGTTTGTACAAGTCAAAATGAAAATGCTGTGGGAAAAACTGGGTTGTTTACTTTGTCAGGTGAAAAAAAAAAAAAACCTTACTGCATAGTACCTGCCCCAGGCTCCCACACCCACAGAGAGAGAGAGTGCATTTTCAGGATTATTAGAGTATTCGTAGAACTGGCTAATCATTTAAGCCATAATCTCTTTGCTGTTGGCAGTTAACAGGTGTTGATGACAGGTTTGTCAGTTAACAACCTGAGGTAAAGCCAAGACTACAGTGTCCAAGCGAGCTGTTACGCTGTGTTGTCCTTTACTGGAGGGAGATACCCTTTTTGCTGACATTTGCCACATTTTAGACTCGCAGTGCTGTTTGGAATTTGTATACCTCTGTATGTGAGTCTGCTACAGTGGTGGAACTTGGTCATTGTTGAAACAGGGGCCCAGTATTCAAATATATGCAAAAGTGCAGCGCAAACGTTTTTCTTCCTCCCCGCCCCTCCAGTGCACTTGCGCCCGACCCAGAGGTTGATACATTCAGTCGGATAGCGCACTCCACCATGTGCCTACAGTAAGTAGCTGTGTTGTGTGGAGGGCCTGATATGGTGACCGTTACAGTCCTCCTCCCACCTGCTCGGCCAGCCGCTGTCTGGGATGACAGGGAGTGTGTGTACAGTACATGCACTCTGTGTCATCCCAGATGGCAGACTGCTGAGGAGGTGAAATGAGGATTGTGCTGGTTGCCAAATCAGACCCTCCGTGCAACACGGCTACCCATGTACATTGGGCAGTGGCTAGGTGGTGTACTCTGTGTGGGTGGTGCGGGGGGTGGCCGCATGCCACGGGGGAGGCAGGGTGGCACCAGAATGGGTGCTCGGGTGGGGGTGCCACTAGACACCAGGGGAGAGATACATATGGGGCTGGGTGGTTGAAGGGTGGGGAGAACCACTGGGCACCAGGGACATCACTAGTCTTGTAGAAATGGGCGATCGGAGGGAGGGGATGCCACTGGACACCAGGGACATCACTAGTCTTACAGGAATGGGTGATCAGAGGGCAGGGGGTGCTACTAGACACCTGGGCATCCATCAGTTCAACAGGCCGGGGGTGGGGGGATGGCTGCAGTAATACTGCCTGCTACCAGTGCCTTTTGCCCCGTTAAGTTGGGGTTTGTAAAGGTGGCAACTTGTGCACGTTTGGGTGGCAGTCACTGCTTGTGCAAATGTTTGAATGTCCCGCTGCGCCCTTATGCAGGGGTGGACCCCCTCATTTACATGGGTGCAGCAGTAAGTTAGTGTTCGGTTGATAACGGGTTTTGCCTGCACTACGGGGGTGACTGAATATAAACACCACCCATGAATCGGGCGCAAAACCCAGGTAGCGCAGGCTAACTTTTCAATATCCGGGCCCAGCTGTTTCCTGACCGTTCACAACTGGTTTTCCATGTTCATCTGACTGACGGGGAGTCCTTGCACTTGATGGGTAGTGATCATTGCAAGCCTCATATCCTGCCCCAACTTACTGAAATGATGGGGAATATTTTATAAATCCGGCATGAGGTGAACAAACATCCTTTAATGTTAATGTTATCATTAAAACCTACCTGACACTGACTGGAAGGTGTAGCATGCCCAAGGGAAAGAAATTCTTGTAAGCCATGAAGGACCGTTTTCTTCTTTAGTATATCTGGCATGGGACTGGAGAAGACTGGGTTATTGATCAGCTGATAAATAGTGGGGATAACGTACGTGGTCGGAGCAGTAAGGGTTAAAGAGCTGGTGTGGTGGATAACGTTGACAATAATAGGATTGAATTTGAGGTCATGGGGGAAGTCACGTCACCAAGAATGAGACCAGGACACTAAACATCAGCAGAGCTGACTTTGATAAGCTGGGAGAGATGGTTATGGCTGATACAATGAATAAACCCCTGAATGGGAGTGCTAACTACAGGCAGGGGTGCTCAAAGCGGAACAGAATGGCGGCACGGACTAGATGTATTCCCATGTGCAGCAAGGATAGAAGAGAGTAGGAATAAAAGAGGTGCATGATAAGCATATGGATTCTGGTGAAATTAATGGCAGGAAGAGTATAGGGCATTACAGAGGGAGTGCGCAGTGTCAATTGCCCACACCAAGGTTGAGCAGGAAGACAGAATTGCAGAGGGGATGAAGGGGAAGTCCTTTTTTCAGTGCATAGTGAACAAAAAGAGGGTCCGGGATAAAATTGGGCCGTTGATCATTGGTTGGGGGAGGAATCATTGAGCAATGCTGGGGGAATAGCAGAGGCACTGAATGACGACTTTTGTGCCAGTATTCTGCCAGGAAGTCGGGGAGCACAGTATGGCCAGCTGGGTGGTGGAAGTTATGAGATGCCAAACAGAAGGCAGTGCTGAACACCAGAATTAGTTGTTTAATTTCTGAAGGATGCAGATCTGGGAAAATTTGGCCCAGGGTCCCAGTAGTATCCAGCCAAGGGGGTAATAGTGGAGTTAAATGAAGATCTTATTCGAGGATATCTCTCTCCAGTGAGCCACATCATGGAACAATAAGTCGTTGGCATAAGGACCACCTAGAAACTTTTGCTAGCTGGGGCCGCCCACGTTGATGTGCATCATTGCCGTGTATATAACCTGGGTTGCCTCATCATGCCTCGGTTCTTTCTTCCGCCGTCAGCCACTCATCAGTCCGCCGCTGATAAAGAATGCCACTGAAATTTGCAAAAAAGTGTTCGCTAATACTTTTTTTTTTTTTTTTTTTTGTTTTCAGTTTAATTAACCAGCATTTATCCGGCTGACAAAAGAAAAGAAACCGCTTGTTTCAGTACAGTCGTCGTGGTGAAGATTTATAAGGACGATGCTTACGACATGTGCATCCGCTGCTTAGGCAACTGTCATGATGGGAAGGCCTACAGCATTTGCCAGGGTTTTAACCAGGCCACACAGAGACGTTGCAGAAAGACCTTGGACATTTGACACTTAAGGCAATGGAGGACAAACAGCATGCGTTGCGGAACATTTCACAGTCGTCACCTGCTCCTCCCCACAGTTAGCCATAAGCTCCCTGCTCTCCATGGTAGACAGCTCTGCCTGCACAGTCATCGAAAAAAGACAAGAAGGAGAAAGCTGCTAAGTCGGTGGAAAAAACACCACCATGCTGATAAAGAAATGAAAAGGATACCTCTCGTGTCAGGTCTTGCTCTCCTCATAAAAGAGGTATGTCAGCTGACAGACAGATCTTGTGCCTTGGGGTTCTGCTGCTGCCCCCCTGTGCCCCCCCCCCCCAATCTCTTGGACACCAAGGTCAGGGTCTGGCACTGGGTCTAACCCCCTGCCTGGGGATTTAAAGCCGATTCAGCCATTTGGCACTGTCCAGTCGACGACCCATCAGGGCCCATCAACACGCAGATGTTTCAAACTAATGTCTGAACTATTTCAAAGGCTTCTGCCCATGACACCATCATCGATGCTATACCCGTCGTTACATGGTCGTCTGCTGCTGTTGGCTTTTTTGACACCACCAGCGCTCCCAGTGCAGGTTACTTAACCTAGCCTGGAGCCTTTTTTTTTTTTTTTCCAACGCCTGGAATGTCAATGTTGCCTCCTGTGCAGTCTCCTCCTGCCATCGACCTGCCTATTCCTACCAACAGAGAGGAATTGGAATATAATCCAGATTTAAAGGCAGAGGAATATAAGGAAGAGGAGGCGGGGATAACTCTCTCTCATCCCGATGTGGTGGGCTCCAGCTCAACTTTATCTTGCTATAGCGAGGACAATGTTCATTATACACCTAGGTTCCCTACTGAGGATACCTCTTTTCAGGCTTTCCCATGGCAGTTACAGGCCAAGCTGGGCTATGCTGCTGAGGAAGAGGATTCCTCCAAGAAGACACTCAATGAATGTTTAGAGGTGTCTGCACCCCCTACAGTTATTGTTCCTTCTATCCGTTTGATTTTGAAATATGCCATTGTGGCTGCTTGGCACAGGCCTAGTGCTTTGCCTTCCATGCCTCTTATGGCAGCTAAACAATATACTGCACCATCAGACAAGCTTTATTATTCTATGTAACCTAAATGAATTTAATGGTTTACATGGCTGCACATGACCATTCTAAAACTCTGAAGCACATGAGTTCTCTTCCTCCCGATAAAGAATCGAGGAGGCTGGATATCATGGGCAAGAGGACGTATGCTTCTGCATCCCTTGGCCTCAGGACTGCCAATTACTAGACTTGCATGATTAAATATAGCTGCTGTAGCCAACAAGCTGCCTGATGGACCAGACAAAACTGAAGTCCAGCAGATTGTCGCCTGTGGCCTGGAGGCTGGTATGCACCTCTTACTGTCAGTGTATAATGCCTTTGCTGCAGCTCATGCGGCTGCTATACTCAATCCAAAGCCTAGGGGTTCGGGCAGAGGTTCCTTTCATAGGCCCTGTGCTCACCTTGGTAGAGCTTTTTCCAGGCTGCTCTTCAGGCCCCTTTGCCTCCCAGTGCCTATGCCAGGGTCACCAAAAATGTGGGTGTTGGTAGTGCGCCAGCCACCCCCAGAGTCTTCTCACTCCTTTCTGCCTCCCCCGCAGATCAGGGTATCCGTGTGTGGGCTGCATCTTCCTCCTTTTCCCAAAGTGGAGGGAGATCGTGATAGATGCTTGAGTGCTGGAGGTGGTTCAGCGAGGACATGCCCTTCTCTGTTTCTGTCTCTCTCTCTCTCTCTCTCTCTCTCTCGCTCTTCCTCCTGTACATCCTCCCTTGTTAAACCATTACCCTCAGGGACATCTAATCTTTCTGCTGTAGGAGGTTCAATCCCTCCTCTGCTACAGAGCCCATAACAATTGCAGAAATGACTCACGTCTACCATTCCTGGTATTTTCTCATACTGACAATCCAGGACCTTTGGATCCTCAACCAGTTTATAGAATTCAAAAGGTTCTGTATGGTCACTCCACAGTCTCTGCTCCCCCTGGTGTTACAAGAGGGATTGGCTGCATGCCCTGGACATGAAGGATGCTTACCTTCATATCGAGAGCCACAAGTCCCACACAAAGTACCTCTGGTTTATGCTCCAGCGCTGTCACTATCTGGTTTGTGTGTTGCCCATAGGTGTATCCTCTGCCCTGCGTGTCTTTACCAAATCCTTTGCAGCAATTGCAAATATCCTCCATAGGGAGGGCCTTTATCTTTTATCCAAACCCCAACGATTGGCTTCTGAAGGCCCCGTCACAGGAGACCATCGTTTACACACTATTCCATACCTGACTGCTTTAGAACAGTTGGGCATTCTGGTGAACAAATCAAAGTCAGTGCTCATTCCATGTAAGCGTCTCCAATACATAGGAGCGGTTCTGGACACAGGGCAGGCGGATGGCATTACTTGGAAGAGAAGCACCAGATGGAAGGTGCATGATTGCTAAGAGCAGCGATTAAAAGGGCTTTGAAATGCCAGAAAAGCCCAGCACCAGGAAGGTGAAGTATAGATACTGCAATGGGCAGTTGAGGAGAGGGGCTGATGATGACTTACCAGGCAAGTAACCACAGGACAAGAGGCAGTAACTAGCTGGGAGTTGCAGAAAGACCACAACCGCAAGGTTGAAGCATGAGTAGGCAGGGCCCATAGGTGTATCATTGGAGCAGGGCCCTTGAGTCTCCTGGAAGGCCTTGGATGTTCAGAGGAGCCTGGCCCTTGAGTGGCGGAGCCCAACTTATGAAACATTGTAGCATAGACAGTCATCAGGTGTATGCCCGATGGGTGATTCCCTGATGATTTCTGAGGTGAGCTCCAAAAAGCATGTGTAGGAATTACAGGAGAAGGTGTAGCCCCATAAGAGTAAGCCCCAAGGAGATGAGCTGTACAATTGCCTGGGCAAAAGTACTGGGCAGAGCAGCATGTTAAAGGCCCACAGGTAGGGGTCCCAAAAGGCCAAGCACACTCCAGCAGAAAGGTCAGAATAAAAGCTAAACTGCAGCAGCGATAAGCAAGGAGCAGCATCAGCCCAAAAGAGGAGTGGACAGCCCAGACAGCAGAAGCCCAAAGTGTACAATCCCCACAATTACAGGGACTGAGCTACTGTATGGGGAGCAAGTGGCGATCATGGCTGACCAGAAGCAGTGTAGCAGGAAAGTGGGGGAAGGCAGTAGCACCAGCGGACAGCTGGAAGTTCATGAGCACTGATCACAGGAAAGCCTGGTCCATGAAGCAGCCAGAGGAACTGTAGACTGAGGCCGCCACTCCGTATACCAGGGAGGACTCACCAGCAGAGCAGGAGGAAGTGGTCAGGAAGCTTGAAACAGCAGATCTTACTTTGAGAGGGCTCTTGCAGTAGATACTAACCAGTAGGACTAAGCCGGCATATGCCAGGACCCCATGGAAAAATCTTTTAGCCAGCAGTCTCTGGCGGGGACCGCCCCTTCATCAGCTGGCGGACGTCAGCATGTGTCAGATAGAAGGGGCAGACCCCTGCCCATCCTCCAGTTCTTTCCCGCCGTTGGCTCCATACAGGTCACCTCGCTAAAGATCAGTGCTTAGCATTGCCATCATGCATGAGTATTCGCTCTTTTTTCTCCGAAAAATAATCGCTTTAAAGTGTTTTTCTTGCTTTGAAAAGTTTGTTTTACTGGCTGTACATGTTATCACAGATGCCCTCTGAATCCCATAAAAATAAGTGCGACTCATGCAGGTCCCAGCTACCGCATAAGGATGGCCATTCCCTGTGCCTCTTCTGCCTAGGCCTAGACCACTGCGTGGCAGAGTGCACCCACTGCCAGAAATTCAGTTCTACCACCCGCAAAAAAAGGCAGCAGACCCTGGAAGCCCATACTCTTAAAAAGAAGATGGCCTCCATGGAAAAAGAATTGAAAAAACTCAGGCAGGCATAGGACTCTAGCGAAGGGCACCACAAAAACAAATGGGACAAGGAGAAGCACAGGGACCGGGACTCCTCTTCCTCAGCCTCGTCAACTCGAGCTGGAGTTGCGGTTCTGCAGGTAATTGCCCCTCCGGGGATCGTTCTCCCACTGCCGCATTGGTGGTGTCCAAGTGAGCGTGCCCACCCCCCTCGGACTCACGATCGAGCCCGACGGGAGCCTCCTGGACAAAGGAGGCCTCCACCCCTGCTCATGCTGCACGGCACAGCAGTGCGAGTGGTCCAGTAAGTCAGGCTCCAGCTTCGCCGTTCTCCACCTGGGCAAGGCTGATAAGCCACCCGTCAGCCCTTCTGACGAGCGCCCAGCCAGCCATCCCTCGGGTCCTCAGACTACGCCCGACATTAGAACATCGCCGCAGCTGACGATAGACCAGCTGCTGTCGGAGGTTCTTCCGTCTCCTCTTCCTTTGGAGTCCGCTTCTCATTCCCCTGCGGGGGAGCAGGAACCAGAGACGCCTCCACTGTCGGGGGTGGCCCCCCGGCCCTTCTGACACCGGATCCGATGCCGGCTGCTCCGCCGTCACGCTCCAGAACACCTGTGCTCAGCGGCCAGCCTGTGGGTCTGCTGTCAGGGCCAACCAGGGTGGATGCAGTCCCTTCTTCCAGGCCGTCTCTTCCACCCAGTCGGACCCGAGCGGGATTGTTGGGTCACCCGACGCCGGCTTACCCAACAAAAAATTTGCCAACTCCAGGTTATTCGGCGCCTCCGTACCCAATGCCTCGATACCAGACACCTCCTCAGTACTGGCTGCTGGTCTATCCCGGTCCGGCTGTTCACCGTCGGGCTATGGTTACCTGTGCTGTGGCTACCCAGGTTACCTCCCACCTCCTCCACCTCCCCCTCAGGTGGACCTCAAAGCGGTCCTTTCCACCTAGTGGGCTGAGGCCAAGCCCCAGCTAATGTCTGAGCTCTGAGCTGGACAAGTGTCAGCCAACACCGGGTCCTTCGCCGTCCCCGGACGTCGGCCAGATGAGCTGCCTCCACTGGTCCCTGAGCCTGGATCAGGGCCTTTGGAAGGTGCGCGCCCAAGGGAGTATATTCGACCCCGGGACGCTTCCAAGTCTATGGACCTTCCTCTCCCTCCTGTGAACTCTTCCAGTTCACACAAGTCTTCAACTCTGAAGGGGATTACTACCCTTCAGAGGACCCTCGTACTCCAGAAATGCCTAAACCGAAGGATTCTCCCAAATCCCCTCCGGAAGACCCTTCTTTTCTGGAGTTAGCGAAGAAAATCCAGGAAGCTCACGAGTGGAAGATGGTGGAGCAAGATATCCAATGTCAGAGGCTGGCAGAGCACTTGGACCTAGCCGAAGCCTCTCCCACGCCAATCCCTCCATGGATAGAGCCAAATGAAGATTTAGTTACGACCATTTGGAAACAGCCATCCTCCTTGGCCACCGTGGTATGCAAGGTGGACAGGCTGTACCAGTCGCCGGAAAGCAAAGACTGACTTAGCCTCCAACCTAAGGCGGATTCGGTGGCGGCCCACGATAGGTCCACAAACCCGAAGCACCTTAGCTCCACTCCCCCGGACCGAGAGTCTAAGGTTATGGACCAGTTTGGCAAGAAGCTCTTTTCTTCCTTCACTCTCGGCATAAGAGCTCTCAATTATGTGCTCACATGGGGGATTACCAGAAGTCTTCTTGGGCCAGTTGTCCTCCAAAATAGACTCCTTACCAGATTCCTCAACCAAACAAGAGCTAGACGACCTCGTATGTTCAGCCAGGTTCGCCTGTAGACACATGTGCCTTGCCACCTATGACACAGTGGATTTGGCTGGCCAAAGCTCAGCTTTCGCCATTGGCCTATGCTGACACACCTGGCTCAGGATCTCTGGTCTTGCCCCCGAAGTGCAGACCGCCATTATGGATGCCCCTTTTAGGGGGTCTGATCTCTTTGGAGGTGATGTAAAAGACATCCTACCTGATATACAGAATAAGGGACAGGCACTATGTTCTGTCCAGTCCATGTATCACAAGCCTCAAGGGCAGAGATGTCCTTTTCGGCGGTAGAATCATCGCCAGAGGAAACCGATGCAGGCCTGTCGCCAGCCTAAGCATGGGGCCGCTCCAGCGACCAAAGCCTCCCCACCCCCAGCCAAAACCCAAGCTGTGGCTGCCCCCCTGCCCTCGACCTCCTGACTTGTTCCTTTCTCTGTCCTACTGGACCCCAGCCCAGAGGAGCCGGTAGGTGAAAGATTCTCTCTCCACCTGCCGGAATGGGAGGGGATAACATCAGACTCTTGGGTGCTCCAACTCATCGCCCAGGGGCAGATCATGGAATTCAGTCAGACCCCCCCCCATACACAGACCTCCTCTGTTGTCTTACCCCCCAAACCACATTCCCCTGGTTCGGGGGGAGATGGACTTCCTTCTTGCGAAGGCAGCAATAGAACCCGTTCCTCCCCAATTCCAGGGGACGGGTTACTACTGTCACTTTTTTCTGGTACCCAAGAAAACGGGAGACCTGAGACCCATCCTGCATCTCAGCTCCCTCAGTTTTCTCGTGGTCTATAAGAAGTTCAGAATGCTCTCTCTTCAGAGCCCCCGTCCCTTGTTGCGGACGGGTCAGTGGCTTTGCACTCTGGATATTCAGATTCAGGATGCCTACCTGCATATTTCATTCACCTGTCTCATCGCAGGTTCCTCAGATTTTGCTTCCAGGGGGAACATTTTCAGTTTAAGGCCCTTTCCTCGGCCCCCAGGGTGTTTACCAGATGTTTGGCAGTAGTGGCAGCTTATCTGAGCACTCGGGGAGTTCAGGTTTTTCCCTACCTGGACGATTGGCTGCTTGCAGCCCCCTCCAGGGAGGATCCTGTTAGATCCCCGGGCCCTTAATCTGGAGATCTTCTTCAAGTTGGGCATCACAGTCAGTCATGCCAAATCACATTCGGTTCCCTGTCAACATCTACAGTTTATTGGAGCAGTGTTGGACACCCTCGCGGGCAAGACCTTCCTACCTCTGGACAGGATAGTCCTTGCACCATCAGACTCTTCTGTTAGTCTCACAGAAAAGAGCACAAGCCAAGAAAGTCCTCTGATTTCTCGGTCTTATGGCAGCTGCCATACCTACGGTTCCCCTGGCCAGGCTGCACATGAGGGGGTCTCAGTGGACCCTCAAGGCCTAGTGGGACCAGTCGTAGGACGATTTGGACAGTAACATTCTTATTTCCAGTCCAGTGATTGGAGATCTGGAATGGTGGCTCTCTCATGGGAACCTTTCCCTTGGAATGGTCTTCTTCCCACGAGCACCCCACCCAGTCCCTGACGACAGATGCCTCAGGGCTGGGATGGGGGCTCATTTCGGACCTCGCAGGACTCCGGGGAGTTGGTCCCCAGCCGAGTCTGTGCTGCACATCAACATGCTCGGGGTGAGGGCAGTGCTTTATGCCCTTCGGGCTTTTCAAACCCTCATCCCTCCTGGGCCCCTCATGGTCTTATCAAACAACATGGCCATCTCAACAAGGGGGAGGGGGGGAACTCATTCCTCTCTTCTCTGCCAGGAAGCCATGAGGGCGTGATATTGGGCCTCTCAGCACAATGTCCACGTGCCAGGAGTCCAGAACTCCCTGGCAGATGCACTCAGCCACTCGTTGGCGAGAGCCCATGAGTGGGAGCTGAAACAGGCTGTGGCAAACGACGTATTCGTGAGCTGAGGCACGCCTCAGATCTTTTTGCGTCCCCCAACAACACCAAACCTCCTGCCTTTTGCTCGCTCGCTCCAGGACAAGATGTTTTTTGGCAGGACACGATGTCTCTGTCTTGGAGGGGCAGATTCATTTATGCATTCCCATCAATCCTGCTGATCCCGAGAGTACTACACAAGCTTCGGGCAGAAGGGGCGCGCATGATTCTCATCGCTCCCTTCTGGCCCAGGCAAGTCTGGTTCTCTCTTCTGCATCAGTTTTCAGAAGAGCCTCCGCCTCCTCTTCTGTCCTTCCAGAACCTGTTGACCCAGGATCAAAGGACCCTGGTGCACCCAGCCCTAAATCCCTTCACGCCTGGCTCCTACAGATGTAGCGACTGCCTGCTTTGGAGTATCTCTGGAGGTAGCTCATATCCTGGTGGAGGCCAGAAAACCTTCCACCAGGTCCACCGATGCCATGAACTGGAAGCGATTTTCTAATTAGGCAGACTCCCAGTCTCTGGAACCCTTTTCCTGCCCGGTAGCCAGGGTCCTGGATTGTCTCTGACATATTTTCTGTCTTGGACTCAGTTATTCCTCGCTCAAGGTCCACTTGTCAGCCATCTCCGCCTACCATCTACTGGTGGGAGATAAATCTGTGGCTCAGCTTGAGATCTCCAAGACATTCCTCAGAGGTGTGCTTCATTTGAAACCCCCCCATCTGCAGCCTGGCCCCTCTGTGGGATCTGAATTTCATTCTAGAAAAACTCATGCAGCCTCCCTTCGAGCCGGCAGCGGAGGCTGAGTTGCGTTTTCTGTCTTGGAAGACTTGTTCCTAGTGGCTATCGCCTCTGCTCTGAGAATTTCCAAGCTTCAGGTGCTTATGTGCCGTATCCCCTATCTTATATTTCATAGGGATTGGGTAGCCATGAGAACAAATCCTAAATTCCTTCCTAAAGTGGTGGCTGAATCCACGCTCAATCAGTCTGTCTAGCTTCCGGTTTTCTTCCCGAAATACTCCAACCAAGGGGAGCGTCTCCTTCACACCTTGGATGTCCATAGGCTCTTATGGTATTACACCAACAGAACCAAGGACTATAGAAAGACGGAACAGCTGTTCGTCTCCTTTGCTCCTAAGAAGGAGGGCGTTGCTGTTTCCAAGCTATACCTTTCAAAACGGTTGGCCAATTGTATCACGTTTTGCTACAACAAAACCCTTCCATGTCAGGTGAAAGGTCATTCTACCAGGGGCATGGCGGCCCTCTGCCACCTGCTTCAAAAATGTCTCAGCCACTGAAATTTTTGCTGCGGCTGCCTGGACTTTTGTTCATATGTTCACCAAGCATTATAGCTTGGATGTCGCCTCCTGCCACAGAGCGGGATTCGGGCTGGCAGTTTTGCAGGGACTCCTCTCTTGAGTCTCTCGCTTTCTGTTGCCTTTTTCTATGGACAGATTTGGCTTTCCTCCTGCCTGGTTCATTCCTTGTCCAGTACTGCTTGGGACTCAGTCCTACTGGTTAGTGCCTACTACAAGAACCCTCTCGAAGTAAAATAGTACAGTTCTGTAAGAACTTACCATAACAATAGATCTTCGAGAGAGGCTGTTGCAGTAGGTACTGCTTTCCCTCCCTCCTTCCCCCTGAGTTTCTTCTCTTCTCTATTTTAGGGGGATTTTCCTTTTCCCCTGTCATGCTCAATGGGCCTCCGATGGGAGAACTGGAGGGCAGGCGGGGGACCGCCCCTTTTATCTGATGCACGCTGATGTCCGTCAGTTGACATGGGACGGTCCCCGCCAGAGACTGCTGGTTAGAAGATTTTTCCGTGGGGTCCTAGCGCCTGCTGACTTAGTCCTACTGGTTAGTACCTACTGCAAGAGCCTCTCTTGAAGATCTACTGTTACGGTAAGTTCTTGCGTAACTGTACTTTGCGTGGGAGTGAACCAGCAAGCAGATGAAGGGAAGAGAGGGTGGGCAAAAATGAAGGAACATTCAAAGGATGCTTAGACATGTACAGTTCCAGGTACTACTCAGAGGGAGCATGGCGAGAGTCACCTGCTGCCCTTCCAAACCACAGGCTGAAGCCTTTCCAATATATATGGAGCCCCTGACAACCTAGAATATGTCCAGTTCCTTTTACTTATAGAAGCCTACTGTATCCTTCAACATTGGACAGATGCAGTTAGCCCCTCTTGAGTGGAGTGGCACCGTGAAATTTCACACCCTTGAATACTGATAAACAAATTTCTTCTCTTTGAAATTGTTCTCAAGTTTTCTGTGTAGGATGGGAATCATTCTTTGCTTTATCATCAGTTGCTCTTTCGGGTGCCCCTCCGTAGTGATTGGTTTTAATTCCTTCTCCTTTGGGCCAGCCAGGGCAGGTTACCAGGTCCGTTCTTTTTCTTTCTTTTATCAATTGCAGTTTCTCCAGGCTACCCACTTCGTTTGGTCTGTGTGTCATACTCCGGGGAGGGGTTGGGAGTTCTGAGGATGTCTTGTATGGTCATAGGGATTTTTTTGCTTTTATTGTTTGTTTTGTTGGGTTTGGTAAGATATATAGCTGTGGTTTATCTTGTATCCTGTTTCAATAAAGTATGTTAAATAAAAAAAAAAAAGCTTACTGTGTAGCTTTGAAGTGTCATTGGGCAGCCGTTCAGTGTCTGTTCAAATAAGTTTTTGTATATCAGAACCGGGTTGGTAGAATTGGGCAGGCAGAGTGAAATCCCTTAAGAAAAACTCTGTTCTGATTTTATTTTCAAAGGACTGTTCCCTGAACATGCTATTGAGGTCATGAGCCGGGAGCTGGCTCTGGAGTGTGATTATCACAGAGAGGCTGCCTGTGCCAAGAAGTTCAAGTAAGTTTGGTTTTCTTCTGGGGTCTTTTTCTTCTGCAGGGTTGAGTAAGGAAAGGAAACATGGTGTAGGGGTTAGAGCGCAGCTATGACATGCGTGAATGCCACTGCCACCGCTGGGGAAACTGTGACCCTGAGCAAGTCACTTGACCTCCCTGTCTTTCAGTACTCCCAGCCACAAAACTGAATTAAATTACACTGTAAAGATATTGCATCTCTGCTAGGCTGTCTGGGGTTCATTCATTTAAAAATGACTATGGTTAGTAAGGAGTCACTGCTGTGTGTCCTCTGGCTGGTCCCCTTCATTTACCTATGTGGTATGAGGCATGTTTCCAGCATAATTTTATTTTTATGTTCGCCATACACGCACGTGCGGTGAACATTTTGTTAGGGGAGTGACTTTTGAGTGGTGTGACACTGTCAGTCCAATGCAGAGTGATCTGCAAAGGGGCTCATCAATGTCACACTAGTCATCAGCCAGGCCGATCAGGGAATTCTTCTGCCTTGCTGGGCAGAAACTTTGTGTACTGCGGAGAGAGCTGACCCAATCATAGGTCGTCTCTTTCCTTTGATGTACGCCATCCAGCAAGCACAGCTGATCTGTCATGATCAGCCTGCTGAGGTTGAATTGCACCCTGTAACAAAGAAAACCATCCATCGATGACTATTGCTGCCTCCACCCAACCCTCACTCAGCACACCCCCCCCCCCAAAAAAAATATAGCGCCGACACTGGGGGTGCCCAGTCCCCAAGTGTCACTACCTGATATGTAACCATCCCTCATTTTTGTTTGTTTTGTTTTAATGTACCCTGCAAAGAGAAACTGTCCATCGATGAGTGCTGCATAGTTTGTCCCCCACCTGACCCTCCCACTCAGCACTCCCCACCCATACACACACAAACACATCTGACACTGGGGGTGCCCAATCCCCAGTTTCACCACCTGAAATAATACCGTCCTTCGTAGTTTTCTTTTTTCTTTTCAATCATATACCCTGTAAAAAAAAAAAAAAAAAAGAAAGAAAGAAAAGAAAACTGTCCATCAATGTCTGTTGCAGCGTTAGTTCCTCCCACCCAACCCTCCCACTCAGCACCCACCACCCCTAAGCCCTTACTTACTCACTGGGGGTCCAGTTCCGCAATCCTCTCTGGACCGCAGATGCGCCTTCAACACCTGGCCGCGAAATTAAGAAATCAGGTATGCGGTTGTGTATTTCAGTTGAGGTTTTGAACTTAGTGGCATAAATTGGCCATTTTTGAATACTTTTGCCCCAAATTTTCAACATGCCTTATTTGGGACCCCATCTCCCGAACAGTGGCAGTGAAATTAGGCAGATCTGTCCCAAAAGGTGATTTCATGATCGCTGAGGGAAATCACCTTTCAGGCTGGAGTTGAAAATTTTCTGTACCTTGTTCATAAAGTGAGGTCTTAAGAAGGCTGTGTTGAAAATTTGTGATAAAAATAGTAAAAAAACAACAAAGTTGTGCGAGCCTACATTGAAATTTGTGAACACAGGCTCGTAACTTTGGTAATTTTCAATATTTTCACCTCAAATTTCCAACATGGCCATTTCTTCACAGTACCTCACGAATGTGACAGCTGTAAATTTTCAAATCCTGGCTAGAATGTGTTTTAGTGTCCCGAAAGGTGATTTTTGCGATCGCTGACAAAATCACCTTGCAGTCAGGATTTGAACATTTTCTTTACTCTTTGTTCATGAGGTGGGGTCATAAGGCTATGTTGAAAATAAAGTTATGAGCCTACATTGAAGTTTACAAACGTAGGCTTGTAACTTAGGTAATTTTTAATATTTTGACCCCAAATTTTCAACATAGCCATTTTTCACACCACCTTGTGAATGTGACCGCTGTCATTTCTCAAATCCTGACCAAAATGTGTTTTAACACTTGTGGTGCAAAATGAAGTTTCAGCCATTGTTTTATAAATGACACCTATAATGCTCAGAAGGAGTGTCCATAAAAAGATTATGTTGAAAATTTGGGGTAAAAATGTGAAAAAACAACCCAAGTTATGAGGAAACGAATTGTTCCAACATTTACTTAGCTTTGTTTTTGCAGATTTTGGTCCCCTAATGTTCAACATATCATGTGTGTTACCCCACCTCCTGAACATAGCAGGTGTCATTTTTCAAATCCCTTCCGAAACTTGTTTCCACAGTTGCACAGCTAAATAACCTTTCGGATGGGATTTTAAAAATTCCACCTGTCTTGATCATAACGTCGGGTCATAAAAAGACTGTCTGACATTTGGGGTCAAAATGTGGAAGTCCACTTAAAAGTAGATATTGCCTCTCAGCTGCCCTGCCCCGGGTAATTACATTCTAACAATGTGTCAAAGCAGGACACCACTGAAAAAGAGATACTGCATCTCATCCGCTGTATCCTGGGTAAATATATAAAAAAAAAACGTATACAAGCAAGACCCGGTACAACAGCAATACCACTGGTGAAGATTCGGCATTAACAAATGCTGTCTGACACCACTGAATAGCCACTGTAATTCCAGCTCTCATACACTCCTGTTTTTTAAAAAATGTTTGCATTTGAAGAGTAAAACAGGATGAATGGATCCTTTACAAGAAAATGTTGTGCTCCTGTTGACCTTTCACTGGCTCAGGAAATTACTCCAGAGTACTGCATGGCATATTAATCGGGGCAACACTAAAAGGAATCCAGGACTGCTGATTTAGGCTCTGTTGATCACAGCAGCAGTCTGTGACATACCTCTCAACTGTACCACATTACCAGGAACGTTCCTCATTTTACTTCACAAACGCTCCCTGTTCCACATTGTGAGGACTTGTTCCACATTCAGTATTAACATTTTAAAGTAAAAATCTATAATAAATGATGAAAAAAATATATTATTCAATTAAGAACAGACTTTCTGAACATAAATGCAAACCTTTTAACGGTGTTCTGAACCTCCTAGGTTAAGATTTCATTAAGTGTTCCACATTTTGCTCATTTGTTCCACATTTTGAGAGGCCATGTTCCACATCTGGGGGACAAAAGGTTGAGAGGTATGGTCTGTGAATGAGTAGCATGACCACACACACTACACAAACAGTTGTTAGGCACTCCTAATAGTACTGAGGGGGATACTCCTCATAGTTTAGTGGGAAGGGGCTCCTGATAGTTTTGAGGGGGGCAGGTTTGCATACCAGTGACTCCAAAGTGTCTTGTTCAGCTTTTGTTCTGAAACTGCTCCTGGTAGTTGTGCTGGGAGAGTAGTCCATGTGGTTATATGGGTGGACTCATGAAACTTGAAATTGGTGGTGGTGGTGGGAGCTACAATCTTAAACATCTGCATAAGAAAGTATACTTTGTCTCTGCTGTAGCATACCATATTTATATAGCTATCCTAATCTTCCCCCCCCCCCCCAAACACCACCACAGGGAATTGGTGAAAGATGACCCGTTCTTTTTCGTGCCAGATGTGATAGATGAGTTGAGTAGCATGCGTGTAATCACCACCGAGTTGGTTCCTGGATTCCCATTGGACAAGGCTGAGGGGCTGGACCAGGATATCAGGAACAAGGTGAGCTAAACAGCTTTTACAATTTTTATCTAGTCATCCCAGTGAAGCCCTTGGGGACAGCATTTTTTTTCTACCAATGTTTAACACCCTTTTGGGTAGATATCCCAGAATAGCGACCTCTCTGCCATTTACAAGAGTTTTAAATTCTGGCAATTTAGTATTTTAAAATTTGCGGGAGCAACCCAGTTGCGTTTGTAAATCTGTTTGAATGGCTGTCCCTTGGAGTACACTGTCCAGTGCAGCAGACATGGAGATAACCAGTTCCACACACACATAGGCCATTGTGTACAAAAGTTTATATATTGCAGTGCATAGTACCAAGTTACTGGAATCCTAGGTGTCCAGTGGACACCGTTGGATACACGACCACATTCACTTGGCTACCTAAGCATTGAAGACTCAGATAGGGTGGATCCCATGCTCCTGCACGTTGAGTCTGGGGTGGTGGTGGGATGGAGGAGTGACTCAGTTGGGCATCCCAGTATGCCTGTGCACAAGGCCAGGATATGCACTGCTTCAAGCATGCATCAGGGTGTCGCCACTGTGCTGGGATAATGCAGGTGTAAAAGCTGTACAGCCCCAGGCATAGTGTCCCCTCCTTGGCATGAGGGACAGGGTCCCCCTTGGCCTGTGGATTCTGTGGTTTAGATTTTCTGTTGCCATCCTCCTGTGGCCTAAAGGGGATCCATCCGTCCTGGCCACAATATTTTGCAGAACTGGATCAGGCTTCTGATTGGATTACCTCGCTTTGGCCTAAATATTTAAATAGTTATGATACTTTACTAGGATATACCTAAAAAGACAGAGATCCATACAGCCACAGCACACCAGCATGTTGCGCCTTTAGAGCAGGCGTTTTCTCAAGGCACCTTGAACCAAAGTAGAATTGGTCATACAGTATTGTTATAGTGCTGGGCTTTGGTTGCTGTTGAATCTGTTTCTTTGATCTGAAGACAGCAACCATGCTAGGAACAGCTCTTTTTGTTTCCTGTTCTGTTTGGATGACCAGTGACGATTTTGCGCCCCCCCCCCCTCCTTTTGCACTACCAAGTGCGGGACTGTTTGGGGGGGGGGGATGAAGGCCCTGAAGTACCCTTTGGAGCTGACTTCGCAGCACTTAGTTGAATGGCCTGGTTCACAATTTTTCTGGCACATACTGGGCCCATGGTGAAATGGGCCTTTTTATTTGTGTATGTTTCTGTAATCATTCAAACAGGAAAACGATGCAAGAGCTGGATACCCCCCAGGACCCCATGAGGAGGGGAATGTAGATGGTGCAACCCTATACTGTGTACTCTTGTTTTATAAAGAGTTCCTGGATGTATGGGCTTTCTGTTTCTAGGGTCCCAATGTGCCTTTAGTTATGTCACCAGCTACCACACATTGATGGGTCCAGTGCTCTTTAACAATGACTTTTGCTGCCACAAAGTACTTAGCAGTTTTGCGGAGTCCTCAGCTGACCCAGCATGTATCCCGGAGACTTGGTTGGGGAATGACTTTAGACCCCTGCTAGAGGCATCCATACTGCCAGGTTATTCTGTGGTACATTATGCTGCAGGGGGAGGCGCGTGCATCTGTTTTATATCTGTGTTGGGACTGACAGCATGTTCCCATGGGTAGGACCAGGTCGTTGAATACGTGGCAGTGAAAGGTGGGTTGGGTACTGTTAGTAGGATCATTGTTGTGCACCGACCTCCAGGACCTGAAAATGATTTCCTGCTGGAACCTGAAGGTTTCATGGCCGATCTTGTGCTGGACTTGCCTGGATTTCTTGTGCTGGATAGTTTCAACACCTAGGTCGACAATGAAACCTCTCTAGTTGAAAGCAATTCTCCAGTTGATGACATTACTGGGCCTTATGTAGGCGGTTGCCTGTGATAACCACCAGCACAGCCATGCCTTGGACTTGGTGTTTTTCTTGTGTCTTGACATCAGTGATGTTGAGATTGCTCCAGTTGTTTGGCTGGATCTTCATGCCATACAGTTCCTCTGCAGTGCCCAGTTCGAAACATGAACCTTTTGACACTCCTGGCAATACTAAATACCTCCGTGAAAGAGCAGAGAAAGCCACGGCGAGCTGTAACATGGCTATGACGGCTGCCTTTAAATCCTTGGCACTGTTCCATGTTTATCCCTTGATTTCCTGCAGCAGGTCACCATGGTATGAAGATGATCTGAGGCAGTTGAAGACAAAGAGACTGAGGTTGGAGCATTCCTGGCGGAGGTACAGGTCTGATGAGGATAGATTAGCACTGAGAACTCACTACAGTGAGTATCGACAGGCAGTTGCCCTGAAAAAGTCAGCATTCCTGTCACAGGTGATTGCAGCTGGATAGAATCGATCGGCTCAGCTCTTATACACTGTGGACAGTTTGCTAAATCCAGTCTGTCTGTAGTCGAAAAGAGCATTTTCAGCACATGAGTGTATGGAGTTTAGTTGTTTTTTCCTGGATACAGTATTCTCTGTTTAGGCCGGGATCTGGTCAGGTGGTGTGTCACAGGCCAATAGTGTCCTTTTGATGTTGGGCAAAGGCACTTCCTGTCAGTGGGAGCAGTTTGAGCCAGTTCTGGTGGAAGAGGTCTTCCAGGTGATCTTGGGACTGCACCCTGCCTACTGTATGTTGGATCCAGGACCCAATAGTCTTCTTTTGGAGTGTTGAGGGGAACTGGATCCTGTATTAGTGGAGATTGATAGGGGTTCCCTGAATGAGGGTGTTTTTCCCACCACACTGAAAAAGATGATGGTGAAGCCCCTCCTAAAGAAACCATCTTTGGAATCTGATGTTTTCGCGAACAAAGATTATCAAAAAGGTGGTAGTGGCTCAGTTGGTATATGGTTTGGAATAATATGAAATTTATGAGCCTCTCTCTGGTTTCAGGCATCGTTACAGCACTGAGACTGAAGTTGTCAAGGTGCACCATGATCTCCTGGCTAGAGATGGTAGACAGTGTTTTATTCTGGTCCTGCTCAACTTTTTCTCGACATTTGACATGGTGAACCATGGAGTGCTGTTGGTATGGCTGAGGCACTTTGTAGGACTCTTGGGGGCAGTGTTGGGGGGTTGAGTCCTACTTGTCTGGTAGAGTACAGCAGGTGGCATTGGGGTCTTACATGGCTTTGGTCTTCACAGCTATGCTGGCGAGGATACCCAATTGTACTTGTTTTATGATGTAGATGGGATTTCCTGGAGGAAGGGACAGCCAGCCCCCCGCCCCCCCCCTTTCCCGGTTTAAAACATAGAAGAGTCAAGGGGAAGAGGGAAGGGAAAGTGGAAAGGGGCATGAGTTGGGGAGTTGTAAAGGAAGGGACAGTCAGGTAAAAGGCAAAAGGGCAATTGGGTAAAAAGCAAAAGGGGGTCAGGAAAAGGAGAGAGTGGGGGGATCAGAGGAGGGCTAGGGGAAAGGAAAGCAAGGGGAAGGATCAAATAAGGAAGGGGTGGGCAGAGGACAGGGAGGCACAGGGTCACATAATAAACACGGGAATAAGGAATGGGAGAGGGTTGTGCCCTCAGTGCAAGAAGTCTCGGGAACAAGTGGGGGAAGGTCGTGCCCCTCAATGCAAGAAATCTTAGGAACAAAATGGACAACCTTCAGACCATAATGGCAATGGGGAAGGTGATCCTGATGCATTTATTTATTTGTTAATTAATCCTCTTAGGTGGTACGTAGGCAGGAAGAACTGCATGTGTGGTACCGATACACAAGTATGGACACTGTGAGGACTCTGGAAACTACAGGCCGGTCAGTCTGCCTCCATTGTTAGTAAACTAATGGAGACAATTCTGAAGGAAAGGCTAGTCAGGTTCCTGGAGGCAGATGGGCTCCAGAATTAGAGACAACGCTTGCTCATGTCAGGGAGACACTCTCAAAACCAACCTGATCAGCTTCTTTGACTGGCTAACAAAGGCAGCAGACAAGTGCCAAGTGGTTGGCATTCTGTACTTGGATTTCATCTAGGCCTTCAACTCCGTACCTCACAAGAGGCTGATCAGGACGTTGGAGAACCTAAGGGTGGGACACAAATTAACAAGGTAGGTGGAAATTTGGCTTAGAGATAGGGCACAAAGGGTTGGGGGGCTCTCCAGTACAAGGGAGGCCACCAGTGGTATCCTGCAGATCCTTGGTGTGACTGTACCTGGCGTATGGGGTGCAATACTCGAGCCCCTGCCTGGAAAAGGATATCAGCCTGTCTGAGGTAAATCAGAGGAGGGCAACAATGATGGTTCAGGGACAGCAAGGCAGGAGATAGGACATGCTGCGGGAATACAACATTACTGACTTCTGGAAGGGAGAGCGGGAAAGAGAGAACGGACATGACTGAAACCTTTAGGTACCTGAAAAGTATAAATAAGGTGGATATCGAGGATCTCTTTGGTCTCAGTTGGAACAAGACCACAGGGGCACTGCTATAAGCTGGCAGGGGTAATGTTCAAGAAGGTCAGGAAACGGCCGCCCCATGGCACTGAGGGTCGAGGCCTGGACGCCACACTCAAGACCATGACCGCGAACCTTTATATCTGGAGCCAGCTTAGTTCCATGGGTCAGCAGGGGAGGGAATAGATTGAGCATCCTTTGGACAGCTCTTCTTTCCCAGGTGGTGGGAGTTGGGGATGTCCAGTTTCCCAGTGACCCCAGGAGACCAGGGGTACTGCAGGATCCCGGACAAGCAGCGAGGGGGAGCGTGGCAGACGCCGGTGGGGTTGCAGTGCGCCATGGCGTCACATCTCATCACGTTTGGGGAATGGGGAAGCATCCGAAAAACCCCTGTGGGCCGGATAGGCGGCGGCATCCCAGTGCCTTGAGCGTCACATGCCCATCACTGGACCTCTGCCTCCGCCTTTTGATCTCCTCGCAGGTTTGGCCCCGAGGGCCCACGGGGAACGCTAACAACTTTAAGGGGGGCAGATGGTCACAGTGGGCGAAGAGTGGCAGATGAGTGGACTGCCTGAGAGAGTTCCAGACCACAGGAGACACAAATAGATTAGAAAAAAAAAAAAAAGGTCAGGAAACATTTCTTCACAGAGAGAGTGGTGACAGGGTGGAATGAGCAACCATCTAAGGGTGCCACTCGGTCAGGTTGGTGGGAAGGTGGGGTCGGGACGCACAGAAATTGCTGGAATAAGGGCTTCACAAGTGAGCAGATCCGTAAGTTGACACTAGAACATCGGGTGTCTGCTGTTGATTGCAGTGGCTTTTTCCACCTGCAAAGTGTTGCCTGGATCAAACCCTTTCTAATGCCCACTTACTTGGTGACACTAGTGCATGCCGTCGTCATCTCTGGATTGGACTGCTGTAATGCTCTCTACCTAGGGCTCTCGGCGAGGCTGGTGCACCGTGCACAGTTTGTACAGAACGTGTCAGCCTGGCTGATTCTAAGCATATCAGTCTGGTGCTCTGTGGGCTGCATTGGCTGCCAGTTCAGTAGTGCATCTGCTTCAGGGTGCAGTTGTTGACCTTCATGGTCTTGCATGATCTGGGACCAGATTACCTGAAAGACCTCTTGACCCCATGTGCTCCCAGTTGTCCTCTATGGTCTTCTGAGGTGGGTCTGCTTCATATCCAGAGATTGCAGCTCAGGTTTTTAGAGGATCATGCATTTGGGATTGCAGCCCTGCTACATTGGAACGCACTACCCGTGGAGGTTAGAGGAGCCCCTCTCAGTAGACACATTTAAAAGACAACTGAAACCTCATCTTTTTTTATATCCGTTATTGGTTTGGTAATACATTTTAGTTTTTGTATTGTTTCTGTTTTTAATCTATGTTTATATATGTAAGTCACCTAAAACCGCAGAGATTGGGTGCCCTAAAATTAAAATTGCCTTACTTTTAAAATGCTTTGTTCTAGGGACGTGGATATGTTGTTCAATCCACACTGTCTGGCAGGTTCCTTGCCGCTTTAAATCTTGCCGGAAGGTCTTCAGGCTGGCTCCTCCCACTCACCCGGGTGGTAAAACCCTCTGCTCCGTCCCATGACGCCAGATCTTCCTTACCGCTTGGAAGCTCAGGTTCCCTTCTTAACGCTTCTGTAGGCCTGATCCTAACACTCGGAATTTCTGAAAATAATTTCAAGTTTACTAGACTTCAGTCTTCATCTTCCCTTGTGGCTGGCGGATACCAAATCTACTCCTGGCTTCCGTCGGTGCCCTTGCGGGCAGAAGATGTCTCGGACTGACCTGCACGCCACGTGCGTCTACTGCCTGGGACTTGCTCATGATCCGCAGGCCTGCGATCTATGCAAGTCCTTCGGTTCTTGAGGACCACGCTGCCTGACTTCAACTGGGGTGCCCTAAGAAATGGTTTCCGCCGGTGAAGTCGAGGGAGGCCCGTAGTGCGGTATCCGCTGGCCATGGTCTGCAGAACAGCTGGAGCAGTTGATTGCCTCGAGGAGGAAGCGCCCAGGTCACGCCTTTTCTCCTCAGCTTCGGCGCGCTATCCTGCTTTCCTTGGGCTACTGCTTTTCAAGGAGCTTTGTCAGTCCCTCTCCACCAAGGGAGAAGGCTCCACGGGACCACACGAGTAGGTCAAGAAAAGAAACCAAAAGGTAAGTCCCACCGTCGACGTTCGTGGGAGCGGGAGAGATCTCCTTCCTCGGACCGTTGGCTTTCGACTTCCGTCAAGGTTGCGGCTAAGGCCGCTGGCTTCACGGTGTCCCCGTCAGGTCACTGGCCGAGACGCCAGTCGATGCGGTCGAGATTTTTCACGACCTGTTGGACGGGTTGTTGACTGGAGAAGCCAACAACCCTTCTTCACCGGTTCCCCCAGTGGTCACCGAGGACTTGCCCGTGCCTCCTGTTCTGAAGTCCCTGGTCAAGGACCCTGAACCGAGGGATGAGCGGCTTTCCCCCGCCTCCTCTTCAGCCCACCATCGGCGACCCCGAAGGTCTCGGTCCTCCTCCGTGTTGGGTAGGTCCCGCCGACATCAGCAGTCTTGGTCCCGGCATCACAGAAAGTGGCATCGCCATTCGTCCTCATCGGAGGATAGGCTCAGGCGAAAGTTGTGTTGGCGCCATGAGGACATGATGTGGCAGCAGCTCTTGCTAGCTGGTAATATGCCGACTCCATCGCCTTCACCGGCCATTAAGTGGCTGTCGCCCGAACGACCGAAGCAACCCCTCACTATCGTCGAGGAGCCAACTCTGGCACCGATTGCTCGGCCAAAACCGGCTGCTCCACCCTTTGTGGTGGAACCACCGCCTCCACAACCTAAGACTGGGGCCCCGACCAAGGATTCTCGGTCGGTTCAGGTGTTGCCTCACAGGTTATTGGTCACCCTCACCCCCAATTGGCCTCAGCAAATGGCTGGTGGCTTAGGCGCTCGGCAGCTGTTCACAGACTCCTCGGAGTCAGACGATGACTCCTTGTATTCCAGGCCTCTTGACCTGGAGTCTACCGGGGGTCAGTTGGTGGACGAGAGCCTATCCTCGTTCCTGGGAATTCTTCGGCTCATCTCAGAGTCCACTGGGATGCAGCTCGAACCCATACAAAAACGGGCCAGATATCCCCTCACAGAGATTCTGGACCAAGGGGATTCCCCCACGGAGGTCTTCCCTGTGGCCGAGGCCATAATTGGTCTGGCCCTTGAGCTATGGCAGCGGTCTGCCTCCTGTCCTGTGCCATCGGCCAGGATGGCTCGCAAGTACACAGTCCCCACCTGTTCCCTCTCCAGTTTTTCAGAGCACCCCCTCTGCTGAGGGGCTGGTAACCGATAGCGTCTTCCGGTGCTCTGGAAATGCTAGGGATATGGAAAAGCCCCTGGACAAGGAGTCTAAGAAGCGGGACTACTCGGGCAAAAAGTTTACGCTGCTTCCTCCCTAGGCCATCGGCAGGCTAGCTCAGCCATTCTGATAGCACACTTTTCACACGCCCTTTTGGACTCCCTGGATGAGGTGATTCCTCATCTCCCGGCTGACCTTCAAACGACGGTCAAGCAGGTGCGGGATCAGGGAAGGGCGGTGGCCAAACAGCAGCTCCAAACTTCGTTGGACATCACTGATTTGTGTGCCCGGTCAGTAGCAGCCGCAGTGGCCATGCGCCGCAGAGCTTGGCTGCGGATTTCCACCTTTACGGCAGATACCCAGCACAAGCTGGCAGACGTCCCCTTCTTGGGTACCGACTTGTTCGGCCCTGGGGTGGAGGGTCATCTGCAACGGATTGAGAAGTCCAACGCCACCTTGGACTCGGTCACGTCTACCCAGAAGGACAAAGGCCGCCAGCAGCAGCGTAAGCCCTTTCATCCTTCAGCCCCTGCGGCACGTCCAGCACAGCAACACCAGCATCAGGGCCAGCAGGCTCGCACTTGGCACCCCTCGCGACCATCGAACAGTATGGTTCACAATAAACACAGCAATAGAGTCACGCCATACAAAGACAAAGGTACTGGATTTTAGGAGGGCTGACTTTGCTAAAATGGGTGAGTGCTTAGGAATGCACTAGCAAATGGGCAGGAAGGAGGGTGGAAGAACAATGGGGAATAACAAAACTGCCATCACAGAGGTAACAAGCCTTGTGTAAAGCAAATAAACAAAACAAAACGAGGTAAGAAACCACTATGGTTCTCAAAGGAAGTGGCAGGAAGGTTCAAGAGAAAAGAAAGCATTCAGGAAGTACAAGGAATCACAGAAGGAACAGGACAGAGAACTGTATCAGTTAAAGCAAAAGGAAGCTGGAAGGCAGTCAAACAGCAAAGGCCCAAACCGAGGAAAAGATGGCCAACCCTGTTAAGAAGGGGATAAAATCTTTATAGGTACATCAGGAGCCAAGGAAGACCAAGGGAGGGATAGTAAGGCTTAATAAAGGGAGGGAGGGTGGGCAGAGGGTGACTGTGAAAGGCAGAGATACTAAACAAATATTTTTGCTCAGTATTTACAAAGGAAGAGGGGGAAGTACCTAAAACAAACAGTAGAAACACTCTGGATACAGAAGTTGATACCAGCCCATTTACAGAAGAAAGGGTTGTGAAAGAACTCTTAAAACTGAAGGTGGACAAAGCAATGGGGCCTGATGGGATTCATCCCAGAATTCTAAAAGAACTAAGGGTAGAACTAGTGACACCACTGACTACCCTCTTTAACAAATCATGGGAGGATGGGGTGGTACCCGAGGACTGGAGGAGGGCAGATGTGATTCCCCTTCACAAAAGTGGGAGCAAGGCAGAAGCAGGAAACTACAGACCTGTTAGTTTAACCTCAGTGGTAGGGAAAATGATGGAATCACTTCTGAAGGAAAGAATTGTTGAGTATCTAGAGGCCAGAGGGCACAGGACCCAAAGCAGCATGGATTCACAGCGGGAAGGTCATGCCAGACAAATCTGATAGATTTCTTTGACTGGGTGACCAAAGTAGTTGATCAGGGAGGGCTGTGGACATGACCTACCTAGACTTTAGCAAGGCATTTGACATAGTCCCACACAAAGATTAATGTACAAGTTAGCCAGCCTTGAGTGGGTCCCAAGATGACAGCCTGGGTAAAGAATTGGCTGGAGAATAGGACACAGAGAGTAATAGTAAATGGAGTCCACTCTGAAAAAAGGGGGGTTAGTAGTGGGGTACCGCAGGGTTCAGTATTAGGACCGGTCCTCTTGTGTCTTTATAAGCGACATTGCAGAGGGACTGGTAGGAAAAGTATGTCTCTTTGCAGATGACACAAAGATCTGTAACAGAGTTGATGCACAAGGTGGGGTGGAAAGGATGAGAAGGGACTTGGCAAGGTTAGAGGAATGGTCAAATGTATGGCAGCTTAGATTCAATGCTAAGAAGTGCAAGGCGATGCACCTGGGAAACAAAAACTCAGGGGAAGAGTACACAATGGGGGGTGAGATATTAACAACAACAAAAATGGAAAGGGACCTGGGGGTAGTCATATCAGATGACCTAAAGGTGGGTAAGCAATGTGAGAGGGCAGCAAGGAGGGCTGGGGGGATACTGGGATGCATAGGAAGAGGCATCACCAGTAGAAAACAAGAAGTTATTATCCCTCTGTACAGACAGCTGGTGAGACCCCATCTGGAGTACTGCATGCAGTTCTGGAGACCCAATCTCCGAAAGACATAGACAGGATGGAAGCTGTCCAGAGAAGGGCTACAAATGGTGCAGGGTCTGCACCGAAGACATATGAAGAGAGACTTAAGGAGCTTAATATGTATAGCCTCGAGGAAAGGAGGGAGAGGGGGGACATGATAGAAACTTTCAAGTACCTCAAGGGAATCAACAAAGTCCAAGAGGGTAGCATCTTCAAAAAAAAGAGGTGTGCAAGAACAAGGGGCACAATTTGAAGATAGAAGGGGGCGGGCAGCTCAGAGGTAATTTAAGGAAGTATTTTTTCACAGAGAGGGTTGTGGATGTATGGAACTGCCTTCCAGAGGAGGTTGTGGAGTCAAAAACAGTGGTGGAATTCAAGCATGCATGGGACAGTCATAAGGCAATTCTAGGGGGTTGGGGTAGGAAGAAGTAGGCTGCTGGTTAACTAGGATCTGCAGCTTATCCATCAGGTAGGGAAATGGGCAGACTGGGTGGGCCAAGCGGTCCTTTTCTGCCGTCAAATTCTATGTTTCTGTGTTTCAAAGCCAAGCCTGCGCTTCCTCCAGCAGGAAGCCGGGAGGGAAAGGCCCAGGGAGCTCTTCGGCCGGCCCTTCCTCCAAGCCTGCCCAGTGAGGGGTGTCACCCCCAGCCTCGTCACTCCTCCCTGGGTTCCCCCCGTGGGGGGAAGGCACCGCCACTTTTTTTCCGCCTGGTCCGATATCACCACGGACCGCTGGGTGTTAGAAGTGGTAGGCAGGGGTCTGCCTCTGGAATTCGAGCAGTCCCCATCCTATCGAGCCGTCGCCCCACGGGGGGCTACGGGTTCCGCATCCTCTTTGTCGGATAGTCGAGCCGACATTGCCCTGCTCTTCCAGAACGAGGTGATCAGGGAGGTGGCGGACCCTCCTCCAGACCCAGGGTTTGTGTCCAGGTACTTCCTGGTCCCAAAACGGACGGGGGGCTGGCACCCCATTCTCGACCTACACGACCTGAACAAGTTCCTAAGGTGTTGCACCTTCAGGATGGTCACTCTGGCTCAGATCATTCCATCCTTGGAACGAGGTGTGTGGTTCTGTTCTCTAGACCTTCAGGACGCGTTCTTTCACGTCCCAATCCGTCCATCTCACCAGCGATTCCTCCACTTCAGGGCAGAGGGGTCCCTTTACAAGTTCCGGGCCATGCCCTTTGGCCTCTCTCCAGTTCCCAGGGTCTTCACCAAATGCATGGCAGTGGTGACAGCATTCCTGTGGCGCTGAGGGGTCCAGGTGTACCCTTACCTGGACGACTGGCTGATTGCAGCCCCCTCCAGGTTGGAGGTGGAGCGGTCCAGGGGATCTGGCCCTCCAGGTCTGCTCTCAGATTGGCCTCCTCATCAACGAGGCCAAGTCGGAACTCGTGCCATCGCAGGTGATTCAGTTCATCGGGGCAGAGCTCGACTTTCTTCGAGCCAGAGCTCGGCTCCCGGTGGACAGTGCCGAGGTCCTTTACTCCTTTGCCCAATCATTTCTGGTGGGCAATTGCACCCTGCCCGGGACTTCCTGCACTTCCTGGGCCTCATGGTGGCCTGCACCAGTGTGGTCCGTTGGGCCCGCTGGCACATGGCGTCCCCTGCAATTGGGGCTGGCCCACCAGTGGTCACAGCGCTCCAGTCCTCTGCACCAGCCAGTGACCATGACCCAGGAGATGTGGAACAGCCTCCAGTGGTGGCTCGTTCCAGCTCATCTGCAGGAGGGTATCCCGTTTGTCCGCCCCGAGACGACGGTCACTCTGACGACCGACGCCTCTCTGATGGGTTGGGGTGCCCATCTGGGGGAGCTCAGAGCCCATGGCTTCTGGTCCCCTCAGGAGTCTCTGCCACATCAACCTGCTGAAGCTTCGAGCGGTCCGACTAGCCCTCACCGCCTTTGCTCCGTTTGTACGGGGTCAAGTGGTCCAGGTCCAGACGGACAACACCACCACCATGTACTGCCTCAACCGGCAGGGCGGGACGCACTCCTTGTCTCTGTGCAAGGAGGCTGTCCACACTTGGTCTCTCGTGATCAGCCTGGAGGCGGATCTCCTAGCCATCCATGTGGCAGGAGCCTCCAGCAGTCTGGCCGATGCCCTAAGCCGGATAGGCGCTGCATCTTACAAGTGGTCTCTCTTGCTGAAGATAGTACAAGATCTATTCTCCCACTGGGGCACCCCTCAGGTGGACCTGTTTGCCTCCAGGGAGAATGCGAAGCTGAGGCTGTTCCATGCCCGCACCTCTCAGCAAGGCTCGCTGCAGGGGGATGCCTTCTCGAGGCCGTGGACCCCAGGCCTCTTCTACGCCTTTCCTCCATTTCCCTTGATCCACAAGGTGCTTCTCAAGGTGAAGAGGGACAAGGCGCAGGTGATTCTGGTAGCCCCAGACTGGCCCCTCCAGTTCTGGTACCCAGACCTCCTCAGCCTCAGCTTCAGGCTTCCGAGGCGGCTTCCAGCCCGCCCGGACCTGATCTCAGTCAACAAGGGGAAGGTACTCCATCCGGACCTTCAATCCCTGCACTTGACGGCCTGGTTCCTGAGTTGCTAGAGTTCCAGGCCTTGGGTCTTTCCGATGAGTTCCTCAACGTTGTTGAGGCATCCTGCAAGGAGTCGACCAGAAAATGCTATGCCTTTTAAATGGAAGAGATTCTCCATTTGGTGTCGGGGCAAGGGGTTGGACCCTTCCTCCTGTTCATTGGCTATAGCATTCTGGACTACCTGTGGTCTCTTTCTCAGCTAGGGCTTCGGTCGCCAACCCTTAAGGTGTACCTGGCAGCCATCTCTGCTTACTGGGCGCGGGCCAGAAAGCAGTCAGTGGCGCAGAAGAAGGTGGTCGGACGCTTTTTCAAAGGCCTTGATCACATATCCCCTCCTGTGCAAGAACCTCCACCTCCGTGGGATCTACTGCTGGTATTGGCTAAACTCATGGGCAAGCCACTCGAACCGATGCACAGGTGCGATATCTCCCACCTGTCGTGGAAGACCACCTTTTTGGTGGCTATTACATCAGCCAGAAGGATGGGAGAGCTCCAGGCGCTTTCCATCGAGTCTCCTTATCTGGTCTTCCACAAGGACAAGGTTGTCCTGCGCCCCCTCCCGAAATTACTTCCGAAGGTGGTGTCGGAGTTTCACCTTAACCAGTTGTTGACTCTGCCAGTGTTCTACCCCAATCACACCTCGGAGGCTGAATATAGGCTCCATACTCTGGACCCTAGAAGAGCACTGTCTTACTATAAGGAGCGGATGGCTGAAGTTCGGGGAGAGGTTCGCCAGCTATTTGTCACCTACACTGAAGCTGCACCTGGCAGACCTGCAGCCAAGCGGACGATAGGCAGGTGGGTCACCTCCTGCATAGATCTCTGCTATAGGTTGGCGGGCATGGAGCCTCCCAGAGGGATAAGAGCTTATTCTACCCGCCATACCGCTGCTTCGGTGGCTGCTTCCAGGGACATCCCTATCCAAGAAATCGGCAGGGCTGCTACCTGGAAGTCAGTGCACACCTTTATTACCCACTACCACATCGACCTTGAGTCACGCCGGGATGCTGGTTTTGGGACCTCGGTTCTCCAGTCCTTATTCCCTAAGTAGGGGTGCGTGCCTTGCCTCCCTCCTCCTGGAGAACTGCTAGGAGTCTGCCAGCAAGTGTGGATTGAACAACATATCCACGTCCCTAGAAATACAGGTTACTCACCTGTAACAGGAGTTCTAGGAGTGGTATATGTTGTTCATCCACACAACCCACCCGACCTCCCCGGCTTCGATGTGCAACCTGGCTTCCAGCGGGCTAGATCTGGCGTCATGGGGCATAGCCGAGAGTTTTACCACCCTGGTGGGTGGGAGGAGCAAGCTTGAAGACCTTCCAGAAAGATTTAAAGCGGCAAGTAACCTGCCAGTAAGTGTGGATGAACAACATATACCACTCCTAGAACTCCTCTGTTACAGGTGAGTAACCCGTATTTACTGCACATACTTTAGATATTTAAATCTCTGTCGTACCCCAGGAATCTCTCACTTATGCTTAGCAGCTGCAGTCATTCCCCTTGAATGAGCCACATTGGTGCTTTTAGAATTTCATGCTAATTAGGTCATTCAGAATGAAATTCAAACTCTGCTGTGTTGTCACGCTCACCCCTGCATTCTAATGTCAGACTGATTTCTCCATCTGAAGAAAGCAGTCTCCTGAAGTCTTCTTTTCAACTTCAGACCAATTACAGTTTATTATTTTAATCATTTTTGCAGATTTTATTAAGTTATATTATCGATAATTCTGCATTAGTTAGGTGTGTGAATTGTACTTTTCTCCGGTTCCACATCAAGTTGTTAGGAACTGAAGGCCATTTTGTGGGGCTTTTCCTGCCATCAGGGAACTGTTTTTTATTTTCTTTTTAAAATCCCTTCTGAACAGTTTAATTTAAACTGCTTTGCTGTGATTTTATTTTATTCTCGGGTCCTCTTTTCAGGAAATGAGGTGACAGTTGGCTTCAAGTTTCAGTTTAAGCACCGTTAGCAGTTCTTTTTCTATTGCAGTTTTATTTAAAACGGAACTGTACTGCATTTTCTTGAACTTTTGTGTTTTCTTCTGGTAACCAGGTAAGGCCCACTAGGCACAAATGCCTGTTTTCAGGGGCAACACAGGAGCACTGAGGAGGTTAAGTGACTTGCTTGGAGTCGCACAGTATGCAAGTGGAGGTTGTGGGAATCCAACCTCATTCCATCTGCTAGATGTACCAAGCGCATTCACAGCTCATTAATCTCTAGGCTATACTGCCAGCCCTTTTTAACCTAAATAGGGTTTTTTCTAATTGGTAACCTTTATTTTTGGGAACCACTATGTCTTCCCAGGTTCGTCAGTGTTTGGCATGACTGACAGACCCTAAAAGAAGATGGGGACCTACAGGCTTTAAAAATTGCAACGTTTGCTTTCAAAGCCTGGCTAAAGCAGACTGCCATGAGTTGTGTTTAAGGTGCCTGAGCCCAGATCACAATTTTGTCAGTTGTGAGCTTTGTATTAAGTTTTGCCCTAAAATGCAAAAGAGAAGGGCTAAAAAGTTGGAAGACATTATGGCTTCTGAGTCTGCCTCCATGTCACCTAAAGGCTCAGATGAGGGTCCAGCCACTCTAAACAAGCAGCAGTCTTGTCAACGTGGACAGAAAAGAAAGAAAAGGCTCCAGAAGATGGTTCCAAAATGAGGGTGTCTGAAAGGAGGAACCCTCCATCGAACAAAAATAAAAGTGCCTCAGAGTAGACCCCAGAGATGGTGCCTGCCAAGAAGAAAACATTAAGAAAAACATGTTGCTCTCTTCTCCTTGAAGAAGGAACTGAGCTCTGCCAGTAGACATAAATAAAATGCCCTCAGTAGAGAACATGACTAAGGCATGGCAATTCCTCTAGGCATTCCAAGCTATGGGGAATTCCAGAAAATATGCCTGCCCACCATCCCTAGCCTGGGTGGCTACTGTTCCATTTCCCTTGTCAGGGGAGGAGGAGGAGAAGGATGAAGGAGAACCCATAGAACCAGACGGTTCTCTGGAACAAGAGTTTGGCTTCTCTCCTAGAACCTCAGATGACTGTACCTCACCCTCACACTATACTTTAGTGAGGCATATGATAAACACCTTCAACATCACCTCAGAAGGAACTGAGGAAGATGAGAATGAAGTGGAATTTATGGACATGGTGGGCTTAACTCCCATAAAAAGGTTGCTATTGCCCATCCACAAATCCCTTAAGAAGGCCACCTGTAAAATCATGTTGTCTCCCACCTCAGCTGCTGTCATAGGTAAGAACATTGAGAAAAAGCATCCGGTAGATAAACAGGGTTCTGAATCCTGTATTTCTGACCCTGATTATGAGGGTGTGGTCCAGACTGCCGCTTTTGACAAGGCCAGTGTGCCCCTTTCTCCCAGCCTCCTGAGAAGGATTCCAGGAAACTAGATAGCATGGACAAAACAGTCTATACCACAGCTTTCTATGCTATTAAGGCAGGTAGCATACTTGCATACACAGCACAATACCTGAAAGCCCTTTAGAACGCCATATTGGCAATGAGCGAGAAGGCTGCTGATGACTTGGCACAGGATCTGGCTGACACAACAAGGTCAGCGGTAGATGCCGCTACTGTAAGTGCCAGTTCCATATGGTAGTAGGCATAAACACTGCATCCAGGGTCATGGCCCATGCAATGTCCTTAAGATTTGCCTGGCTTAGAACTACTATCCTATTCCAGGACTTTAAAACAAAGGCAGTGTGGATTTTCCCTGAGAGGGAAATTCACTGTTTGATGACAAGACAGACTTGCATGGAGACAGCGGATGAATACAAGACCACCTACAAGAGCAACACGAAGAAAGAAAAGATTTCTGCTTCATATAGGCTTTCCAGAAGGGGAGGTAGAGGCAGGGGATACTCCCCCCTGCTTATAGCACGCATTGACTATGCTCCACAGAGGGGTTACTTAAGAGATGGGTGTAGAAGGAGCACCAGACATGCAGCTGCACAGCCTGTTCCCAAGGCTTAGGCAACACAAAACTCCAGACAAGTCTTCGTAAGTCGTCTGTCCATTGCTAGTGGGGGAAAGGCTGATTCACTATTCTCAGGAGTGGAGAAAAATGACCACAGACAAGTGGGACCTGGAAATAGTGAGTCTGAGTTTGACTCTGCAGTTCAGAAAATTCCCAAGACTGCCAAACCACAAAGGCGTCTACCCTCACACCCCAACAGAAAGAATAATGTTGGAGATGGAGGTAAAACAATTACTACAAGCAAATGCAGTGGAAAAGGTACCTCCCTCGCACTGGGGAAAGGGACTTTACTCAGTATACTTTCAGACCCGCAAGAAAAATGGAGAGAGTGGCGACCCACTTTAGACCAGAGATATCTGAACAAACAAAAAAAGGAAAAACTCCGGATGATAATACTAGGCTCAGTGATTCTGTCACTGCAAGAAAGAAACAGGCTGGGTTCACTGGACTTGAAAGATGCCTACTTTCACATACCAGTCAGCCCAGCAACAGAAGGTACCTCAGATTCAGATTAGGGAATTGCCATTACCAATTCATAGCCCTTCCCTTTGGCCTGTCCTTAGCACCAAGAGTATTCCTGAAGTGCTTTGCCATTGTGGAAGCACATTTGAGGAGGCAGGGGGTGGTGGTTTGTCGCTGTCAGGATTACTGGCTAGTTGCAGGAAAATCACATCAGGAGGCCAGATCCTCCCGCCTTCTGATACAAGGCACCCTGGAGGACCAGGGCTTCCTCATAGTTATTCAGAAGTCACAGAACCAGTTCAGGTTTTGGACTTTTTAGGTGCAGAACTAGATACCCTGCAAGGGAAAGCATTCCTTTCCAGGCAGTGGTAGCAAATCTTACTGCAGCTGCAAAATCCTTCAAGGCTGGTCAGGCCAGTCCTACAGGGGATTTCCTGTATTTGCTGGGGCACATGGCATAGTCCACTGTAGTGGTACCAGGTGAGAGGTTCCAAATGAGAGATATCCAGTGCCTCCTAGGGAGCCGGAGGTCTCAGATGTGGGATCTACTTTCCAAATTTATGTCTATCACAATCTCTTTGTTAAGGGCACTGGAATGGTTGAAGGAAGAATACAACCTCAGAGAGGGAGTTCCATTTCTTGAGCAATCACCCACGTACTCACAACTGATGCTTCCCTCCTGGGTTGGGGCACCCACTTGGAGGACCTCACTGTAAGTGGTGTGTGGAGTACACAGGAGACTCGGGGGCATTTAAATCTAGAGCTCAGAGCAGTGTCTCTTACAATGCAGGCTTTGTCCCTCCACTTCAGAGTTCACTCTGTCCAGATCAGGACAGACAGCACCACAACAATGTATTACATAAACAGGGAGGAGCAAGATCTTCAAAGATGTGCAGAGAAGCAATAAAGATCTGGAACCTTGCATACTCCCTGGAGATTCTGCCATCAGCAGTACGTCTGCCAGGGAAGGACAGTGTGCTGGTAGAGTCCCTGAGCAGAATTAGCCAGGGAAATCATGAATGGATCCTGAACCAGCAGTCCTGGCAACAGTGTTCAGATGGTGGGGTACACCAGAAATAGACCTGTTTACATTTTGGGAGAACAAGCAGCTTCTTTTGTTGCAGAGCTCCATTGGTGGGTACCGTCCCAGAGGATGCCATAGTCCTCAACTGGTCAGAGAAATTTCTTTATGCCTCCTCACCTTTCCCACTTTTGCTGAGAGTACTGCTCAAACTGTGAAGGGAGTCAAGCAGCAAAGATGCTTATAGCTCCAGACTGGGCCAGGCAGATTTGGTACTCCCTACTCCTGTTCCTCTCTAACAGACATCCCATCACCCCTGCCCCTAGATGCAATCTGCTGACATTGTTTCAGGGTAGGATAACATTCCCAGACCCAGGAACTCTGCATCTCAGAGCATGGTTCTTGAAGAGTTAGAGTTCTCGGGACTGAATCTCCCTGAGAAGGTTATAGAAGTGCTTAAAGTTTCCAGGAAACCAGCAACAAGGAAAACTTATTGGTTTTCCCTTAGACAGCTCAACCCATTGTGAGCAAGTCTGACTACAATCCTGGACTACCTAGTATATATCCAGTCCGTAGGTCTCAGGCCTTCTACCCTGAAGATTCATTTGGCAGCAGTGTCAGCTTGCACTTCGGATGGCAAGGACAGGTCAGTGGCCTCAGAGCCGATTTTCAAAAGGTTCTTTAAAGGCCTTAATCACCTGTACTCTCCAGTAAGGGGTCCTATCCATCCATAGGGCCTGAATCTTTGCCTTGCCCAGCTGATGGAGGCCCCTTTCAAGCCTATGTCAACTGCTGCTTTGAAGTATGTCACGTGAAAAGCAGTTTTCCTGGTGGCACTGACATCTGCCAGAAGGGTCAGTGAGCTGCAAGCCCCTCTGCATAGATCATAACTATATATCATATTTCACATGGACAAGGTGGTTCTAAGAGCTGACAGAAAATCCCTCCCTAAAGTGGTGTCTGAATTTCATCTGAATCAGTCACTAACACGTCAGTTTTCGTTGCAGTAAAATCCAGCTCAGGAGAACAAGTTCCACAGTTTGAATGTTAACAGAGCTCTGAGCTACTACTTGGACCACCCAGAGGATTTAAAGTCCACAAATACTCAGTTGTTTGTCACCTGTGATGACGTGGGGAAAGGTAACCCAGCATCCAAGAGAACTATTTCTGGTTGGATAGTTTTTTTTGTATACAGTTCTGTTATGGCAAAGCTGGCAAGCTGCCACCTGAAGGCCTTAGGGCTCACTCCAAAGCTGGCAAGTTGCCACCTGAAGGCCTTAGGGTTCACTCCACAAGGGGCACTTCTGCCTCTGTGGCAGCATCAAGAGGTGTTTCCCTACAGGAAGTCTGTAAAGCAGCTACGTGGAAAACAGTACACACTTTCACAAAGCACTACTGTCTGGACTTACAGTCCATAACGGATGCCAGCTTTGGCACTGCTGCCTTGCAGAGCCTTTTCCCCTAAGTAGGTTCTCTACCCAGCCTCTAGAGGTACTGCTATGGAGTCTGCAGTTGTTAAGCATAAGTGAGGGATTCCTGGGGTTTGAAGACAAAAAGCTACTCACTGTAGCAATGTTGTTTCTTCCAAAGGGATCCCTCACTGTGCAATCCCTAATCCCCACCTCCCCTTCCAGAACTTGATAAAAGGTTCACACAGGAATCGGTTCTTTCTGTTTTGCGTGAGCATTGTTACCATGCCTTTACAATTGATGCTCAGTGATGTCCGCTATTTTAAACTTTCATAGCGTAAATTCTTCTGCCATGTTGAAAGTGTTTTTTTTTTATTTGCAGTTTACTCCACCCCACGGAGCTGACAGGTGGCTCTGGCTCTCCCTTGGAGGGACTTATCTTCCGTCCCTGGTCATCCTCTGCTCCGCTGGACCCCTGCGGATTGCCCCCCGCGGCGGGGCCAGAGTAAGGATTGCTGGCTAACTCCCCCACCCAGCCACCCACCCCAGCACAAATCCAGAAGTCATGGGGTGGGTGGGGGTGGAGGGGCACATTAGACCATCGTGGGCTCTGTTGGCTCCTGGTGTTTTCCTCCTGGTTTTCTTCCCCCGGGCCCACAAATTTGCAATGGGTGTAGTGGCTGCCTCCACCTTTGCATAGGCAGCCTTGCACCCTAGACGTGGGCCCTCATACGTGGCTGTGCGCCTGTGCCGACATCCAGCCACTACTGGGTGTTGATCTACAGCGCGCAGTACTATCCCCTCCCTTCCCCGAAGGAGAGCTGTCTACGGATGCTCAATCCTCCCCCGCCAACCCCCAAGGCAACCCGAGTCCGTTGAAACAGTTTTTATAAACTTTTTGCAGTACTTTTTGGTAGCCATTGTGCTAGTTTTAATGGCCACTGCTCACCCTAGCTTTAGAAATCTGATGTCAGAATGCAGGAGTGAGCATTACCACACAGTAGAAATGTGAATTTCATTCTAAGTTTCCTAATTAGCATAACATTCTAAACACTCCAGGGCAGCTCATTGCAGGGGAATAATTGCAGTTGTTAAAGGGGAACTGTCAGAGTCCTACTGGCAAAAACACAGGACCTATTGGTCCTGATTAAGTAAATCACACTGGCAGTAATTTTTATAAAATAATCTACAGAGTTGATATTTATAATTTATCTGGTTGATCCTGCGACCCTCTGCCCGCCATTACTATTTACTAGTCCTCCGCTGCGAGACCTTTGATGATGCGCCTGACAAGCTCAGCCGCGGAGACTCCTATGTGAAAATACAGGTGGAAGATATACAGTGCATGACTGCGCTTCTAACTCCGGTACCAGTCAACAGAGGAAAGTGCTTTCCTCGGTCGATTGGTACCGGAGTTAGAAGCACAGTTATGCACTGTATATCTATTTCTATTTTCTGATATCTGTGTTTTCACATAGGAGTCCCTGCAGCTGAGCCTGTCAGGTGCGTCATCAAAGGGCTTGCAGCGGTGGACTTATGAATAGTAATGGCGGGTGGAGGGTTGCAGGTAAATTATAAATATCAACTCTAGGTTATTTTACAAAATTGCCGTCAGTGCGATTTACCTAATCGGGACCAGTAGGTCTTGTATTTTTGCCAGGGGAGCACAGACAGTTCCCCTGAAAGCAAAATGAGGGATCTCTTTGGAAGAAAGGACATTACTAAGTAATTTTCTTTTCTAGGGACATGGATATGTTGTTCTATCCACACTCATTGGCAGTATCCTTGCCGCTTTAAATCTTGCCGGAAGGTCTTCAAGCTTGCTCCTCCCACCCACCCGGGTGGTATAACTCTCGGCTCCGACCCATGACGCCAGATCTTCCTTACCGCTTGGAAGCTCAGGTTCCCTCCTTAACGCTCTGCGTTTGTGACTGGTTCCTATTTCTCCGTTTGAGGATTTAAAAATAATATTTTGCAAAAGACTTCAGTCTTGATCCCTGCGGCTGCGATGGATAAATCGACCTCGATTTCGGAGATGCCCATGCGGCAGAAGATGTCTCGACGGATCCACACTCCACGCAGTGTCTACTGCTTAGGCCTTGAGCACGACCCGCAGGCTTGCGACCTGTGCTCATCTTTCTCGGCCTACGTCCTCGAAGACCGTGCTGCCCGATTGCAACTGGGCCGTCCCGAGAAGCGTTTCCCTCCGGTGAAGTCCAAGGAGGCCCGGTTGGCGGTGTCCGCGGCGGCGGGCTCGGCGGATCAGCTCGAGCGGATGGTCGCCCTCGAAGAGGAGGCGGCGCGGGCCGTATCTTCCTCGGCCGCGGCATTTATCCCGCTCTCTCTGGGTTCTTCCTACACGGCTTCCTTTAAGGAGCTTTGTCTGTCCCTCTCCACTAAAGGAGAAGGGCCTGCGTCTGCTGGACCTTTTCTCGGTCCAAAAAGAGGGACAAGGGTAAGTCCCTCCGTCGACGCTCTTGGGAGCGGGAAAGGTCCCTCTCCCCGGGCCGTCGACCGTCGGCTTCGGTCGACCGCTCGGCTTCGGCCACTGGCCTCACGGTGTCCCCGTCAGGTCAGTTGACCGAGACTCCCACTGATGAAGTCGAGATTTTTCTCGACCCATTGGACGGGCTGTCGCCTTTAGCAGCCGAGATTCCCCTCTCCCCGGTTCCCCCGGGAGGAGTTGAGGATCCCGTGGGCTCGCCTGTGCCTCCGGTTCCGGAGCCCTCGGATGGACCTTCCGAGCCGAAGGGAGTGTCGGTTCCGGCCGACACCTCCCTGCACCGACCCCGGAAATTCCGGGACTCTCGGTCTCGGTCTCGGACCTCTTCGCGGTCCAGCCGTTCCCCGTCATGGCGGTCTCGGTCGCATCAGCAGTAAGCGGCGTCGCCCTTCGTCTCGTCCTCCTCCTCGGATGAGGGAGGCTCGGCGTGAAATTACGTCGACGGTACGAGACCTTATGTTGCAACAGCTCCTCCTGGCCGGAATAAGCCGATCCGCGCCTTCCCGGCCATTAATAGCTGTCACGGGCGGCCGACACAACCCCTCGACTTGCCGAGGAGCTTATACCCAGGCGGTTGTTCGGCCAAAACCAGCTGCTCCACGATTGCGGTGGAACCTCCGCCTCCACAGCCACCAATTGGGGCTCGACCATGATTCTCGGTCGGCTAAGGGTTTACCCCATCGGCTGTCAGTTACCCTCACTCCCGACCGACCTCGGCAGGTGAAGGGTGGCTCAGGCCAGAGGCAGCTTTTCGAGGACTCTTCCGAGTCCGAAGATGATTCCTCCTTCTTCTCCAAGCGACTGGACTTGGAGTCTTCCAGGAGGTCAGCCAATGGACGATAGCCCGTCGTCCTTCCTAGGACTGCTTCGCTCATCTCGAGTCTACCGGATGGAGCTCGAACCCGCTTCCAAACGGGCCAGGTATCCCCTCACGGAGATTCTGGACCGAGGATCCTCCTCGACGGAGGCCTCCGTGGCCGAGGCCATAGTGGGTCCAGCACTGGAACTTTGGCAGCGCCCTGCTTCCTGCTCCTGCGCTCGCCAGGATGGCCAGGAAGTATGCGGTCCCTACCGTTCCTTGTCCGGTTTTGAACACCCTCTGCTGAGGGGTTGGTTACCGACAGCGTTCGCGCCGGCAACGCCAGGGATGTGGACAAACCTCCTGACAAGGAGTCCAAGAAATTGGACTATGTCGGCGAAAAGTCTACGCCATGCCTCCTCTCGGCCTTCGCCAGGCCAGTTCGGCCGCCCTCATGGCACATTTTTCTCATGCCCTGTTGGGCTCCTGGATGAGGTCATCCCTCATCTTCCCCCGATCTGCAGACTACGGTTAAGCAGGTGCGGACCAGGGCAGGGCAGTGGCCAAACAGCAGCTCCAGACTGCTTTGGATGTAGGGGACTCATGTGCTAGATCGGGTGGCGGCCGCAGTGGCTATGCGTCAAGCGGGCTTGGCTGAGGATATCCACCTTTACTGGATACCCCAGCACAAGTTGGCGGATGTTCCCTTTTGGGGACTGACCTTCGCCCTGGGGTGGAAGGTCACCTGCAGAGGATCGGAAGTCCAATGCCACCTTGGACTCGGTCTCTTCCGCTCAGAAGGACAAAGGCCGCAAACCACAGCCTAAGCCCTTTCGTCCTTCTCTGTGCCCCCGCGCCTGCCCAGTAACGTCAGGGCCAGCAGGCTCGGCCTTGGCATCCCAAACCCAAGCCGCGGCTTCCTCTAACAGGAGGCAGGGAGGAAAGGGCCCAGGAGGTCCCTCGGCCGGTCCCTCCTCCAAGCCTGCCCAGTGACGGGCTGAGGGTGTCGCCCCATCCCGTCACTCACTCCCTGGGTCCCCCCGTGGTGGGACGGCTCCGGCACTTCCGTTCCGCCTGGTCCGCTGTTACCACGGACAGGTGGGTCTTGGAGGTGGTGGGAAGAGGCCTGCCTCTGGAATTCGAGCAGGCACCACCCTTCAGAGCCGTCGCCCCTCGGGGGGCTTCGGGATCCCCAGCCTCACTGGCGGCTCGTCGAGCCGACATCACTCTCCTCCTCCAGAAGGAGGTGGTAAGAGAGGTGGTGGACCCTCCTTCAGACCCAGGGTTTGTGTCCAGGTACTTCCTGGTTCCGAAACGGACGGGGGGCTGGCGCCCCATTCTCGACCTACACGACCTAAACAAGTTCCTAAGGTCTCGAACCTTCAGGATGGTCACTCTGGCTCAGATAATACCATCCTTGGACGCTGCGTGTGGTTCTGCTCTCTGGACTTGCAGGACAGCGTTTTTCACGTCCCTATCCGTCCGTCTCACCAGATTCCTTCGCTTCCGGCGGAAGGATCTCTCTTGAGTTCAAGCCATGCCCTTCGGCTTGTCTCCAGCTCCCAGGGTCTTCACCAAATGCATGGCAGTGGTGACAGCATTCTCTGGGCGCCGAGGGGTCCGGGTGTACCCTTACCTGGACGACTGGCTGATAGCAGCTCCCTCCAGGAAGGAGGCGGAGTGGTCCAGAGATCTGGCCCTCCAGGTCTGCTCTCAACTGGGCCTCCTTGCATCGAGCCAAGTCGAGACTCGAGCCGAGGCAGGTGATTTTATTCATCGGTAGCAGCTCGACTCTCTTCGAGCCAGAGCTCTCCCGGCGGACAGGGCCGAGGTTCTTTCCTCCTTTGCCCGATCATTTCTGGTTGGGCAATTGCGCCCTGCCCGGGACTTCCTGCGCCTCCTGGGTCTCATGGCGGCCTGTACCAGCGTGGTCCGTTGGGCCCGCTGGAACATGCGTCCCCTTCAGTGGGGACTGGCCAGCCAGTGGTCACAACGCTGCATCCCTTGGACCAGCTTGTGTCGGTGACACAGGGGATGTGGAATGCTCTCCAGTGGTGGACCGTTCCAGATCATTTGCAGGAGGGCATCCCGTTCGTCCGCCCCGAGCCGACGGTCTCTCTGTCGACCGATGCCTCTCTGATGGGTTGGGGTGCCCATCTGGGGGAACACCGGGCTCATGGCCTCTGGTCCCCGCGGGAGTCCCGATGCCACATCAACCTGCTGGAGCTCCGAGCGGTCCGCCTAGCTCTCACCGCCTTTGCTCCGTTCCTCCGGGGTCAAGTGGTCCGAGTCCAGACGGACAATACCACGACCATGTACTATCTAAACCGCCAGGGCGGGACGCGCTCCATGCTTCTATGCAAGGAAGCTCTCCGCATTTGGTCACTCTCGTCGCAGCCTGGAGGCGGATCTCCTAGCCATTCACGTGGCAGGAGCCTCCAACACCCTGGCCGATGCCCTGAGCCGGATAGGGGCTGCATCCCACGAGTGGTCTCTCCTGCCGGAGGTAGTACAGCATCTGTTCTCCCTTTGGGGCACACCTCAGGTGGACCTGTTTGCCTCCACGGAGAACGCCGGCTGAGTCTGTTCCATGCCCGCCCCCCTCAGCAGGGCTCGCTGCAGGGGGATGCCTTTTCGAGGCAATGGACCCCGGCCTCTTTACGCTTTTCCCCATTTCCCTTGATCCACAAGGTGCTTCTCAAGGCGAGGAGGGACAAGGCGCAGGTGATTCTGATAGCCCCAGACTGGCCTCGCCAGTTCTGGTACCCAGATCTCCTCAGTCTCAGCTCCAGGACTCCAGGGCAGCTTCCAGCTCGCCCGGACCTGCTCTCAGTCAATCAGGGAAGGTGTTCCATCCGGACCTTCAATCCCTGCACCTGACGGCCTGGTTCCTGAGCTGCTAGAGTTCCAGGCTTTGGGTCTTTCCCGACGAGGTCCTCAATGTAGTTGAGGCGTCCTGCAGGAGTCGACCAGAAAATACTATGCCTTCAAATGGAAAAGGTTTTCATTTGGTGTCAGGGCAAGGGCTTGACCCTTCCTCCTGTTCCTTGGCAAGCATCTTGGACTATTTATGGTCCCTTTCTAGTCAAGGGCTTAGGTCGGCTGACCCTAAGGGTGCACCTGGCAGCCATCTCTGCTTACCGGCGGGGCCGGGAAGCAGTCGGTGGCGAGAGAGAAGGTGGTCTGGCGCTTTTCAAAGGCCTTGATCACATTTCCTCCAGTAAGGGAACCCCACCTCCGTGGGATCTACTGCTGGTACTGGCAAAGCTCATGGGCAAGCCATTCGAACCTATGCACAGGTGTGCTCTCTCTCACCTGTCGTGGAAGACCGCCTTCTTGGTGGCTATCCGTCAGCCAGAAGGATGGGAGAGCTCCAGGCGCTTCCATCGAGTCTCCTTACCTGGTCTTCCACAGGGACAAGGTTGTCCTGCGCCCACCCGAATTCCTTCCAAGGTGGTGTCGGAGTTTCACCTTAACCAGGTGTTGACTCTGCCGGTGTTCTACCCCAATCACACCTCGGAGGTCAGATATAGGCTCCATACTCTGGACCCTAGAAGGCGCCGCTTATTATAAGGAGCGCACGGCTGGAATTCGGGAGAGGTTCGCCAGCTGTTTGTCACCTACGCTGAAGCCGCATCTGGCAGACCTGCAGCCAAGCGGATGATAAGCAGGTGGGTAACCTCCTGCATAGATCTCTCGTTATAGTTAGCGGGCATGGAGCCTCCCAGAGGATAAGAGCTCATTCTACCCGCCATACTGCTGCAACGGTGGCTGCTTCCAGGGACGTCCCTATCCAGGAAATCTGCAGGGCTGCTACCTGGAAGTCAGCAAACACCTTTATTACCCATTACCACATCGACCTTGAGTCACGCCGGGATGCTGGTTTTGGGGCCTCGGTTCTCCAGTCTCTCTTTCCCAAGTAAGTATTGGGGGTGTGCGTCTTGCCTCCCTCCTCCCGGAGAACTGCTAGGAGTCTGCCAATGAGTGTGGATAGAACAACATATCCATGTCCCTAGAAATACAGGTTACTCACCTGTAACAGGAGTTCTAGGAATGGTATATGTTGTTCATCCACACGACCCACCCGACCTCCCCGGCTTCGACGCACAACCTGAGCTTCCAGCGGGCCAGATCTGGCGTCATGGGGCGGAGCCGAGAGTTGTACCACCCGGGTGGGTGGGAGGAGCAAGCTTGAAGACCTTCCGGCAAGATTTAAAGCGGCAAGGATACTGCCAATGAGTGTGGATGAACAACATATACCATTCCTAGAACTCCTGTTACAGGTGAGTAACCTGTATTTTCTTCTGGGCCGTCTTTTTGTCTACTTAAAAAATCCAGACCTTTTTTAAGAGTATCATTATGTAATAGATCACTAAAACTGTTCTGCATGCTATCAACCTAATGGAAACCAGAGGAATGCTCCCTTTTAAAACTGGGTCCGTGTTAAGTAGTAGTAGTGTGTGCTGCAGTCTGTTTAGTTTTCAGTACACGTGCAGAGTACCAGAAAACGTTTTTGTAATCATGTCTCATGAATTTTGATGCCTGCCATAGAAAGAATCTCAGAAAGTGAGATGGCAGAAAAATTATGTCTGTGTGTCTGTACTGTATTCTTCAGGGGAGGGGGGGTCTAGAAAACCAGCCACACCATACAGGTGTCTGCATCTCTGAAATCCACAGCACCTGAACTATCCATATATGTATATACCTGTGCATTTATCCAAAATATTATAGCTTGTAGTGAGTGTCCAAGGCAGATTTTTCAGCACTCTGGGTTACCACATCTTATTCCTAGCAGTGCTGGGCCTTCACAGTTTGTCTGACCTCCTATTCTCTTTTCAGATCTGTTACAAAATCTTGGAGCTGTGTGTTCGAGAGCTGTTTGAATTCAGGTTCATGCAGACAGACCCCAACTGGTCCAACTTCTTCTATGACCCACAGACTGGAAAGGTACATGTAGGAAGTAGGCTGAGGGCTTTCTGTTGGTATAGTCCCTACATTAGGGCACTGCTGATGTTAGTTAAATATCTCCCATATAATTTATGTGCATGTATGTATGAATGCAAACATAGATCTATCTATGTATACGTGTGTATGTATGTGTGTGTGTGTGTGTGTGTGTGTGTGTGTGTATATATATATGTACACACACACACACATATGTACAAAAAATACAGAATACCTCCGCACAAAGGCACTGAGGCAAGGGTTATCCAAAAAGGGCATTGACAACAAAGCCATGTTTCAAAGAAAGCATTTTTTTTGCACATATATGTAATATATATGGGGTATGACATGGGTGATAGCAAGATAGAAGAAATATCTTCATGCGGTATACTTGTCCTTCTGACCCCATGAGTGGCAAAGCCATGAGTGAGGGCAGAAATGAGTAAAGATATTTTTACTATTCCGCTGTCACCCATGTCATATTTTATTTGTACAACAGGTGTTTAGGTGGTTTTGTAATAGAAATGGTAAAACGATACAAAAAGAAACAAATACAGAAAATGTAAACTGCCCCTCTGGTTAATGGCTCAGCATAAAAGAAGCAAATCGGTACAGTACAAATCCATACAATCAATACAGAAACAATACAGTACAAATCAATACAGTCAATACAGAAACAATACAGTACAAATCAATACAGCCAATACAGAAACAATACAGTACAAATCAATACAGCCAATACAGAAACAATACAGATACAATCACTGCAGTACTAATCAGTACAGTACACATTAGTACAGAAAAATCAATACAGTACAGATCAATACAATGTAGAAACAATACAGTATAAATCAGTAGTCAATACAGAAACAATATAGTACACATCAATACAATCAATACAGAAACAATGCAGTACAAATCGATACAATAAATATAGGTGTGAACTAGAAAGCAACTAAGGCCCTGTACACATTAGAGCTGAAGATTTGCACCGGTTTAAAAAAATGTTTTTAAACTCACCACAGCAGCCCATCCAGATCAGTCTTCAACCGAGTTTTAACTCTGTTATACCACAGCCGACTCCCATCTGCATCTGCCTCCAGTAACGTTTTTGAAAACTAGTTCTCCACGACCCTTAACACGCTTCCCGGAGGAGCAATATGCAGACGCCCGTTCACACTACAGGGTAACATGCTTTCTCTCATAAAACCGTTTTAAAAACGGACTTGAGACTAGCTTGCAGCAGGGTTTAAGCATGGTTTCCTAACATGCTTTGAAACCGTGCTTAAATGCGGACGGCGATGAGTTTGCGCTAGTTAAAACGTTTTAAGCACCTTAAAACGTTTTAACTAGCCTGATGTGTACAGGGCCTTAGTCTGCAAAGCATCTTGCATATGCTGGCCTCAGTGCTGCACATGGCTGTTGTGATGTCATCTGCATTGTTAAAGCTGACTTTCTAATTGGTTCAGTGTTCCATTGTGACATACATGCTTTGCAAGATACTAGTTCTATCTTAGAACATGTACTATCTTGTAAGTTGGTCATAAGATAGTAGGTTTATCTTGGCTAATCCAGACCCACACCTATTGTATAAATATATAGGATGCGCATTGACCTGTGTTCAAATATGCCATTTATTTCCATTAGTGAGGGGGCGCGACCATAGCTCACAAGTGGCGAAGCCACGAGTGAGTTATGAAAGTCCTGCCCCCCTCACAGAGCTGCACCAAAGGAGTAGACCAGGGAGGGGCTGTGGACATGGCCTACCTAGATTTTAGCAAGGCATTTGATACAGTCCCACGCAAAAGATTAATACACAAGTTAGCCAGCCTTGGAGTGGGTCCTAAGGTGGTAGCCTGGATAAAAAATTGGCTAGACAACAGGACGCAAAGGGTAGTAGTAAATGGAGTACACAGTGAAGAAAGGAGGGTTACTAGCGGGTACTGCAGGGTTCAGTACTGGGGCAGGTCCTTTTTAATGTCTTTATAAGTGACATTGCAGAGGAACTGGAAGGAAAAGTATGTCTCTTTGCAGACAACACAAAGATCTGCAACAGGGTTGATACACAAGATGGAGTGGAAAGGATGAGAAGGGACTTGGCAAGGTTGGAGGAATGGTCAAATGTATGGCAGCTCAGATTCAGTGCAAAGAAGTGCAAGGTAATGCACATGGGAAACAAAAACCCAAGGGAAGCGTACACAATGGGGGTGAGATACTGACAACAGTAAAAATGGAAAGGGACTGGGGGTAATTATATCAGATGACCTAAAGGTGGGCAAGCAATGTGAGAAGGCAGTAAGGAAGGCTGGGGGGATACTAGGATGCATAGGAAGAGGCATCAATAGTAGAAAACAGGAAATTGTTATCCCTCTGTACAGACAGTTGGTGAGACCCCATCTGGAGTACTGTGTGCAGTTCTGGAGACCCCATCTCTGCAAAGACATAGACAGAATGGATGCTGTCCAGAGGAGGGCAACCAAAATGGTGCAGGGTCTGCACCAGAAGACATATGAAGAAAGACTAAAGGAGCTTAATATGTATACCCTTGAGGAAAGAAGGGAGAGAGGGGACATGATAGAAACTTTCAAGTACCTCAAGGGAATCAACAAAGTCCAAGAGGGTAGCATCTTTCAGAAAAAGAGATGTGCAAGAACAAGGGGACACAATTTGAAGATAGAGGGGAGCTCCAGAGGTAATGTGAGAAGTATTTTTCACAGAGAGGTTGTGGATGCATGGAACAGCCTCCTGAGGAGGTTGTGGAGTCAAGAACAGTGGGGAATTCAAGAATGCATGGGACAGACATACGGCAGTCCTAGTAGGGGGTAGGAGGAAGTAAGCTGTTGGTTAACTAGGATCTGCAGCTTATCTGTTAGGTAGGAAAATGAGCAGACTAGGTGAGCTAAGCGGTCCTTATCTGCCATCAAATTCTATGTTTCTGTGCACCTTTGGGAACTGCAAGCCGTTGGTGCAAGGACCACTTAGAAACTTTTTTCTAGTTTGGGCTGCCCACAGTGACATTCATCATGGGGACCTAGCTATTGTGGATGGTCTTGTGGAACCTTATCAGTGCACCAGCTGCTCCCGGGTGCTGCTCTTATTCTCTGCAGCTTTGGTCCCATTCTTCCTGACTTTTATTTCTCTTGGTGTCACATTGGACCAAAGAAGCACCTTTGTTTGATACCATCACTCATGATTTTCTGACTTTTTACCAATGCTTTTTATGTTTAAATAGCATTTCCTTCAGCACTGTAGTCTATGACAATGTAGCTTTTTCGACTCTGTTCTACTGCTGATTGGTGCTTTTGTAAGCGGCTTATTTTGTTCCACACCACCAGTGCTGGCTGTCCTTCTGTCGTCTGGATCCAGCTTCTCCTCATGTTTATTTCCCTCTTCAGAAATGGTGCTGCTGCCTCTGGGTTCTTTTCTTTTCAAACTAGTTGCCGTCCAGCTGTCTGTCTATCATTGTTGCAGTTTTCCCTCTGGGTCCCTGTGCTCCACAGTCGTCCTCCTGGGTGGGCCAAGCGGTCCTTATCTGCTGACGATTTCTGTGTTTCTGTGGGTAAATTCTGACTGTGTCCTCTCATCCATTGCCTTTCTGACCATCATCGTGATGCCAAGGTCGGTGTCTGGTACTGGGCTGGGGACCATATTTATTTTTTTGTTTATTTTAAGTTTGTTAACCGGGTTGGGTCACTGGGCAAAGCCCTTTTTCAGGACTGACCAGGACAGTTACAAAAACAATGAATCAATGTAAAAAATAAAAAATAAAATTAATAAAAGTCAAATAGTGCAATGACATGCATTCAAGGATAACAAATAAGTTTTAAAATGTACTTTGAAACTTGACAATGGGGTTGCAGAATGTAAATAAAGAGGTAACCCATTCCACAGTAATGACCCAGAAATAGTAAAGGAACGAAGACCATGTTTGTTCTTGTGAGTTCTTGTGTCCAGTGTGATGCCCCTGGTGGCTTATATTGGCCTGTTATTCTTTGCTTGCTAGTCATTTGTCTGTGCTTCATTGATGGTCATGCAGCCCTGTTTGGCTCTGTTCTCTGTTTTACTTAAGTAACTGTTATCTTTTTGGCCATCAATGTTCTGGCCATCAGCTCCAGCCACTCAGATTGCCACTGTGACCATGGTCAGTTGCTTGCTCTGTTCTCTGATCCTACAGTTTGCCAGTGGCTCTCTTGTTGCTGGTTGTCGTCTGGCTCAGCCTCATCTATGTTTCTGAAGCTTATTTTGGCTCTATTATATGTTTTTACTTTGGAGAGACTGTTGCCTTCTTTGTAGTCAACATTTTAGTCATTGGCCTCTCTGGCTCCCATCATGGCACCACCAGAGGGCTCTGTGCTTGGGTCCTGATGTTGGCCTTTGATTCTCTGCTTGCTGATCGTTGCGGGGCTGTGCCTCGTTAACATTCTTGCAGCTGTCTTTGGCTTTTTTTTACGTTGGGGCCTGTTGTCTTCTTTGCAGTCAGTGTGCTCATTATCGGCTCCACCCACTCCAGCTGCCGTGAATGTGATACAGTCGGTTGATGACTCTGAGCTTGGGTCCCGATGTTGTCTCATAGCTCTTAGCTTGCTGATCGTCACCTAGCTCTACTGTGTCACCATCCCCGCTGATGTTTTTGGCTTTTTTTTTTCTACAGTGACTTGCCTGTTTTTTTGTAGACATTCTCATTGTCAGCTTCCACCCCTCTACCCATCCTTGTGACAGCTCAGATGTTGTTGGATTTGTGGTTGAGTCCTGTTATTGTTCCATGGCTTTTTTGCTTGTAGGTCACTTGATTTTTTCCTCGCCATTCCTGCCATTGCTTTGGTTACTGTACTCCATTTTACTCCAGGGGCTGTTGCCAACACGCTTTTATTTCTGGCAGTGTGACACTGCATGGCTCTACTCCCCAATCTGTTCACGCAGATACCTCTGTAGGCGATATGTGTTGAGCAGGCTGCTTGGCAGCAGCCTTATTTTCTGCTAGTGACTCCTGGGCCAGGCTTGCTAGTGGCTCACGGGCCAGAGACTTAGAATAATCTTTTCACCTCTGCCCTCCCTGGTGCTGAATCAATTGGCTCTTGTGACCACTGTTATTAGATCTAAGCCATCTGTATTTTGTGCACCATGCCCTGCCGTGACATTTGGTCCCTTGTTGCTGCTGCTGCGTGCCTACCATTTCATCTTTATGCCTAAGCTTCCTTTGGCCATTTTCTACTGACTTACGATTCCGCTTGTCAGGGCCATTGGTGGCGATTTCTGTCTCTGGCTCCTTTTGTGGTCGGCTTGTTGGATGAACCTTCTATGCCTCTTACCTTGCCTGGAAAATAGCATTGTTGAATATGACTTGACGGCTGACACGCATTTCCTGTGCCACCTGGCCCTTACCACATTGGCGTCTTTTTGCTTTCCTTTTGGTTTCCGGGTTCTCTTCGCTTATGATCCTGGTTGCACGTCCCTTGTTTTAGTGCCATGCTCTGACATTTGGTACTGTCATTGCCCTTTTTAGCCTTGTACTGTTTGGTTAAGGGTTGGGTTTCTGTCAAGAGTGGCAACCTTCCACTCTCCTTGCCCTACCATAAATCCCGCTTCTACCACACACTCTGGAGGGGGGTAGTCCCCGTGTGTGGCAGTTGTGTCCCCACCCCCATTTTGAGTGGTTGCTCCTTCCCCTAATATCACCGGGGTGTTCCGGTGCACCATGTTCTTGATGTGTAAGCTCATTCCACCACTACCACTGGCTCTGCAATGTATTTTTTTGTGTGGGCTGCCCCTGATATGGGCTTCTTCCCTTATGAGGCCTTCCTGTAAACCGATCATCTGCTGCTGGTCTCACCTGCTGTTCATGTCGCTGGTCTTTATGGTTCTTGTTGTGGTATCACTGTGCCTCTGGTAAACATCCGTCTTCATACTGGTCCAGGCCTGTTCTGTATCGTTCCATGTTGACAATGCTGGTGCTAACAGAAAAGGAAATTATGGTAAGTGTGATGGAATTTCTCCTTTTTGCCTTGTTCCTCTACCTGTGCTTTGTTGCATGCCAAGATGTCTTGTCCCTATTCTGAATGAGTCCTTCGTCATCTGCTTCTAGCAGGTTTGCTGCTGTTCCGTATGGCACTGTCTGCCTTGCTTTTGGTAGCCCCCGTCTGGTCCAGTAACAGCTGTGGTGCCTTTCCATCACCCCTCCCAGTAAGTGGAACTTTGTTCTGTGCCACGTACTGCCTGTGGCTTTCAGAACTTTACATCCCTATTCTGTCACACCTGGCCCCTACTGCCATGGCACTGTCCTATTCCGGGATGTCTCCTGCTAGTTGGAGAGTCCTCCTGTGGCTTGGGTGCCGTCTCCTCGGCATCCATGTTCCCTAGAATGGCCATGTTTCAGTAGCTGATATGCGTCGCTCCCTAGACCTTTCTACTGTCCGGTTGTCTGTGCTTGGTCAACCTTGTCCCTCTCTGACTCTTAACATCCAGTGCTCTTAGGTGGAGGTCAGCTCTTCAGCCTGTTCCGGCTTTCGTGCCCTCCCCAAGGACACCACTGTAGCTGATTTGGTGGTGTCCTACTGATTCCTCAATGGTTCTGGGGTCCTGTGTATGGTCTTTGTTGGGTCCTGCTGCCACTTATGATATACATTGTCTTACTTACCCAGCGCATTGTCTGGCATAGTTATCCAGCATTTTCTGGATCCCTGTGGAGGCTTTTGCTTCTGCTTGTCTCACAAGTCAGATTGCTCACAGTCTTATTGTCTTTATTGCATTCGTCACTGGGCTTGTAGATGTTCCTGATTCCATGTTCTACCATTCAAGGATGGCTTGCATCTTGCTTTTTCGTTTTTCAGATGCCTGGCAAGGTGCTTCTTGGTCTTGTCCATGGTTATGCCCCCATGGCATGACCTCTTATGTGGCTTGTGTCGCTTCTATTTCGGCAGCTGCTGTCTGCTGTGCCGCCACATGGACTTCAATCCAACCTGTCACTAAATACTGTGGTTTGGATCCGGGTTCCTGTACATTGGCTAGCTTCAGTCTTGCCATCATTCAGGGGAGTAACTAGGGAAAGTAAAGAACAGGATAGGTGTGGGAAGGAGCCTTGGGGAACCCCAGTCTCAATAGGAAGAAGTGAAGAGATAGCATTACCCAGGTGAACTATGAGGAGAGGAAATGTAGCCTGTGGTGGAAACCACTGGGAACCCAAGGCTCAACAGATCTGAACTAAGGATCTGAGTTTAGTGTTTAAGACTGCAGTCACTTGTCTTAAAGGGATACTGTCTGCCTTTTCGCCTGGCTTTCCGGTCCAGACATATGGTCCTGTGATGAGCATAGCGCAGAGGTGCAGGTAAACTCGTGCATACATGAATACTTTATTTTTTGGGCAAATTTAGATAAATGTACACATTAGAAGAATCCTGGCCCCTGCATGTGAGAAAGTACTGTAAGTGTAAAATGAGCAATCTAACGTTAAAAAATGGCTTTCAAAACTAAAGCCATGACTCTGGGCATGAGCATCAGTATCCACCACTGATGCAAATGCCCGGAGTCATGGCTTGAGTTTTCAGAGTCTTTTTTTTAACATATCAGACCACTCGTTTTACAGTTCTAGGACTTTCCCACATCCAGGGGCTGGGATTCTTTCAAAGGGCAACTTTATTTAAATTTGCTCAAAAAATGAAGTACTCGTGCATGCACGAGTTTAGTGGCACTTGTGCACCCCATTCATCGCAGGAACTTGCATCTGGATTGGGAGTTAGGTGAAAGGGCAGACTACTCAGGTTACCATTTTTCTAATATTTCACAAGAAAAGGGCAATATATGAAAACAGGAGACCAGTATTACATTATTGAAAAGTATGAAGGCTACAGGCACCATAGCAAGGGACTTCTTAGAAACCATCAGAAAGCCTACAGTGTCCCTTTAAATAATAAGAGAAAGTTTTTTGCCAGTTTAACAACGCCTCTTCAATTAGAACATGTTGGTGCCTTGTTGCCTGTTCTGAACTGGAACATTCTTCACCTATTAAATAGGCAACTGTGAAACTGTGTCATTGAAAACAAGATGCAGTACTTCAGGAATAATCCTCTGTCTTTGCAGGTGGCCCTCTTAGATTTTGGAGCAACAAGAAGTTTTGAAAAAGAATTCACAGATCAGTACATCGAGGTAGGTGTGCAAATTTATTAGCTGGCATATGGGTTCACTCTGCTGGTTGAAGGTGGTACTGCACCAGCCAAGGGCTCACAGGAAGGTGATCAGTGTTATTACCATACTATAGTAGCATGACAATTTGAGGTTGGAAGGGACCCTAAGCCCATCTAGTCTACCTCTCCTTCCAAGCATGTTAAAAAGTTTACATCTACAGTTAGTCTTTTATACTGATGTAGCACAGTGCTCTACAAATAACAACTCTGCGCTCAACAATTACTAAAGTTTAGTCACCTCTGGGGTGGAGCACGGGCAGCCATTTGGCACCCTCCCACTATACGGCAGCTTTCTTTTCTCCGTGCCCAGGCGCTGGGTGATAGTTACTTTATTGTACAATTTTTGGCCAGGAAAGACTCATTAAGCCGAGGCTTGTTTCCAGGTGTGTCCCGGGAGCACACGGGGCAGTTGAGTGACTTGCTCGTGATCACACAGTATGCAAGAGGTGGCTGTGGGACTCGATCCCTGTTCTATAGGTTTGCAGCTGAGTGCTCTTAATGACTAAGCTGTACTGCCTCCCATGTCAAACCAGGTACATTTTTGGGTGGGTTAGTGAATGGAGGAAGCCACTTGCTTGGAGAAGTACCATGAGATCAGACAGCCGCCAGAACAGGCAGATGGTACCTAGGTTTAATGCCTCCTCCAGTGACAGATACTAATTGACACTAGCAGAGACTATTTTTATTTCAACGTGTACTGTGTAACAGATGCTGTGCTACAAAATATAATTATCATTAGGAAAACGTAGCATTTGGCATGTTACCTTCACACATGCCAGTTTTATCTGATAGTTTTTTTTTTTTTAAATGTGCATAATAACTTCTAAAACTCTACAGCATGTTTTTTTCAGTATTTACTGCCTAATGTTTTTTCACACTATTTTGGTGCTGTCAGATGTTTGCATAGCAACAAAATGAATGATATGTAACGGTATGGGAGTCGCTCTAAACAGTATGTGTGTGTGTAGTTTGTAGGGTTTTTTTTTTTTTTTTTGCACCGTACTCGTTAAAACATTTTCCATGACATCCTGATTTTTGAGGTTTCAGGCTGTCACTTTTGAAATGTTTTATGCTGACATCACTACAGCACTGAAGATGAGAATGAAAAGAGGAACATGTTTTTTGGAAAACTGTAATCTGTTGAGGAATCCTCAGGGTGTGGGACCTATTTACAAGGGCTGGCCAAAGTTGGGAAATACTGCCTCTACTGGAATTTCACAAAATGCAGTTATTTTCTCGCAAATTATGTCACATTTGACTTTGATGTATATTCTACAAGCAAGAAAAAAACTGGAAAAAGTTCACTTTAGATTTACTTGAGTAAATATTCCGTGGCTTACAATGATGTTTATTCTACTCGACATGCAAGAAAAAAAACTGAGGCAGAAGTCTCCAGTTGATATATAAAATTCCACATTTCTTCATATCAGCAGAAACATTCTGTAGAAAAGTTTGGAAGTGGAATGGCAATTTTTCTGGAATTCCACCAGCAGAATGTAGATTTCCACACAGACCTGCCATTTACCCCAGATGTCCACACTGACCTACCATTTACCCAGAGGAGGTGATGGAAGGGAGAAATTTGTATTATTCAGGGCTGCAAATTAATGGTATTTCGTCCTGTTTTGCATACAAGTTTTCAAGGTGACATACCAGTTTTACCATGCTGGTTATTCTACCTGGAATATCACTCCTCCAGAATCCACTCTACGGTTTAGTATATAGCACTCTCCTTTGGATAGAACGAATACCAGATTTGGGGTTTGGTATTCTACCTCCCATCAGATCATTTTCTTAATTTCTACCCGTTGCTTACTTAAATCTTGAGTTTTGGTTGACCTGTCCTTCACAGTGCAGCACTGAGCAGTGGGCTGGTACTCCGTTTTTCACCCTAAGTAGAGTAGGGGTGTACTGTAAGTATAAATCATTGTATGCACGTATTTGTAAGTTTTGACCAGGAAAGGCACACTAAGCTGGGATAGCTTGTTTCCAGGTGCGTTCAGGGGTGGGGGTGTTACATGGATCTAGTTTGTTGGCAGGGAATGTCGGCCATGACACTGGTGAAACTCCTGTACTCCTCTGCGATAAGTGCCATGGAATCTTAACTTCCATATGGACAGTGACCAGAGATGAGTAGAAGGGACCTCGATTTAAGGTCTCATTCGAAGGATGGCACCTCAACAGTGCAGCACCCTCCTCATACTACACTACCTGCGTCAGTAACCGTACTATCCCAAGTACCTAGTGCAGGGCTAGAACCCACGACCTTCAGATCTTCCACCCCCCGAGGTGAGTGTACTATTTACCGAGCCACTGATATGAATAATGGTACCAAAACACATCTGTGTTATATTGAAATGAAAAGATATGTTTCACATAGGCATCTTATCGCAGTCTATTGAAAATAGTTTTCCTTTTTTTTTTCAGGTCATTAAAGCCGCAGCAGACAGAGATAGGGAGGGAGTACTGCAGAAATCCATAGATCTCAAGTTCTTGACTGGATATGAAACCAAGGTAAGAGGACTTGTAACAGTCCACCGCTAAGCTAATATATGCTGCATTTACATGCAGGCATGTATGTAGACACGTGTATATATTTATGCAATGGGGTGGGCATAAATAGAGTGTGATAAATCTGTTTATCTGAGTAACTGTGTATAAATTTAATTTATGCACACAGTTATTCTTTTATCCCCACAGTTCCTACATCACAGGCTGTTTACGTAGTTGCTACGTCAGAACCCACCCCCAACCCCATTGTCCACCAGCACTACTTCTCCTTTTGAAATTGTCAGCAACTGCATTCTCTTCATTTTCTCCTGCTCCCCACCCGCCAGCCTGACCGCCTCGCTACCTGCCCAAGCTCTTTCACATATTGACCACTATCTTATTCTGCTTTCTTGTTCTGGTTTCTGCTCTAGCCATGCCAGTTTCTTCTCTAACCATGCTGCAGCCAGTCCTTCTCACACTCTGCCTCCCGCTCATTCTGTCTGCTCATCTCCTACTTCAGCAGGTCACTTGTCGCACAACCAAACACTGTACACCATAAAATTCAGGGCAAAGCTTTAAAAAAATAAAAAAAAAGGTTGAGCTGCAAATGCAGTTCGTCTGCCTGGCACAAGCTCTCCTTGGGAAGGAATCCCTCACTAAACACGGATGCCATGTTGTCTGTGATCCCCCCCCCCCCAGCCACTGCAACAGTCAGTGAGCTCTTATGTTGCAGCAATGTCATGACGCTGCCACATCGCAGCGGCGCATACAAGAAGCAGAGCGGCTTTTTCAAAAATTAACCCTGACATTTACAAAAAAACTAACAAAAATGGCACACTTTAAAATAAAAACACTGTATCACGCATGGTCTTCCCCCATTGTAGAAATGAAATATACAGGGGGCGACTGTGTGATACACCATTTATCTTGTGTAGTTTCCACTAACCTCTCGTAACCATCACTCATGGCTTTGCCACTTGTGAGGTTGCTTGAGGTCAGTGGCAACTACACAAGATAAAAGATGTATCACAGTCACCCCTCGAATATCATATATTCATTCATATATATATATATATGTGTGTGTGTGTGTGTGTGTGTGTGTGTGTGTGTGTGTGTGTGTGTGTGTGTATACATAGATGTATATAAGGATACGTAACCCCCTACTGAAAATATTGTTGATATTTTTTGTTAGAGTGCCAGATGACCCGATAATATCACAAGTGGCGAAGTATTTCCAGTAAGGGGGGTTTTGTCTTCCATTTATACCATACTTCCTAAAAAGCGAAAATAAAATAGAATTTCTTGCCATTTTTTGCTGATTTGTAAAACAAATCTAAAAGGCATCCAAAAATAAAACACTAGGAGCAGCCCAATATCCATTTTCCTCCTGAGTTTCCTTCCATGGGTTGGAGCACCAGAACGTGTATGGCAGCATGTCGCGCTCCAGCCCTCTCCCTTGCTAGCATTGCACTCCCACTGTACTGCTGCCCAGCTTCCCCGCAGCGGGAAGTAGCGTCCCCCCTTGAAGAAGGAGAGCTGCCATCGGGTGGTCAGTTCTCCCTCACTCCGCCGGTCCACCAAGTGACCCGCATCCATTCCCAAACCTGGGTTGCCATCGTGGAGGGAAGAAACACATCCACTCCTCCACTGGGCCAGTAGTAGTCTTAGCAGGAAACTGGAGGTGGAGATGCACTTAAAGCCATAGTCTGCTGCATTTGGTGGAGTGGCAACTCCTAAAAAAACCAAAAAGGACAAATGACAGGTGTAATTCAGAAAAGGAAGAGGTCTTACCAAAGCAGCCGGTTGCAAAAATAAAGTGATTTAATATTACAGCTAGTACGTGTTCCAAAATTAAGAGTGCAGGCAAGAAAGCACAACTTCCAAATGCCCTGGCACTTCTAGCTAACACTTGGTTGGGGGCGTGGTTTGGAAAGGCCAGTGTGGTGTTTTATAGGGTATCCCAAAAAGCTGCACAACTCAGGATACAGGTGGTGAAAGAAAGGGCGGACAGCCCAAAACTCAAAGAATAAAATCTTGCACTGCTGCTGTTTGTGCTTTGTGGTGCAAGATTTTGTTCTTTTCTTTGTGTTTTATAGGGGCCTCCATAAAGCCCATTTCCATTCAAGTACTCAAGTTATTGCCAAAAATGAAACTGTTACATTTAACTCCAACATAGAGAAAAAGGTAAAAAGATTGTTGCTTGAATTATGGCATAGTAGTCATTAAATTTCAAGGCTTGGAGAAAGAAATATCGTAGGATTATAGGATTTACAAGTCGAGTAGCATTAGCCACAGTGACTTAATTATATCTAAACATTTCTCAACAGTCCCAGGTTAATTAAGGATGTGTCCAAGGAATCTCAAAATTGTTTCATACTTGGGCTGTGCACTACCTCCGTTGGGAGACAGTGCCACATATAGACCACTCTCTGATTAACCCATGCCCCCCATAAGTATCTTTTGTAGTGCTCTCCTTTTAGTAACAAATCATGTCCCCTAGTAACCCTACAGTGTTGCTTTTTCTTCTAGTCGCACGCACTCCCACAAATCTCCATGGTTATGAGCCCTATATACAAGGAACACATCTCCTGTCATCCTCATCTGAAGTGCTACAAACAGAAAACCCATACCATTTAACAGTAGTCCACCCCAACTACCTTGTGCAACATAACTATGATTAAAAGCCGTTAAGATTACAAAGAACTGACCAAAAAGTAATGATGTAGCAAAAATATTTAATCACACAGTTTAATCTTAAATTCATATTTTAATTAATAAGGTTTAGTAATTGTTGTGGTTGTCAACAGAAGATAAAGGGCTTAAATATTAAGCTTGCATTGTAATCATCAAGCATATACTAGCAGGCCTTGTCTTGGTGGTGACCGGGCAAGAGCAGACTTGGCCGAGTCGGACTTGGGCAGACTTTGAGTGGGCCAGTTGACTTCCACGATTCCGTTTTCTCACACAAGGTAAAGGAGGAATTTTAAGAGTCTAGGCGTGTGGAAGTGCACGTGGTGTGTTGCCGGGGTTCCAGAATGTAGGCGTCTATGGCTTTGGCTGCGGATTGGTTGTTCTGTGACTGCTGCCTGCTGTTTACTGCATTTAAGGCCAGAGCTGGCATGCTCGAGAGGCAAGCAGCCAAGCTTTGGGTTGTGGGAATGGGGTGGGAGAGTTGCAGGCTGGATCACGGAGAAGGGAGGTCATAAGATAGGTTCAGTAGTCACATATAAGAATTGGGTGATGGTAGACCAACTGAGAAGGGATGGGATCCTGAGGTGAGGCAGAGGCCACCAACAGTGGCTGTCCAGAGCTGGTATCAGACAGTGATTGGAGGTTAGAATGCAACCTTGGGGTTTGGGGGTCTGCTACAGGGGGCCTGAGTGCAGGATCTGGTAGTCAAGGAAGGTATGGGGAGGGAAGCAAGGCAGGGTAGTAAGAAGTTTGCTGACACTAAATTTGCAAAAAGATTAGAGATGATGAGGTGGGATTGAGTATGCATTTCACAGGGACCTGCTTTAATTAGGGTTGTGGGTTGCAAAATGGGGGCTTAGATTTAATATGGGGATGTTCAAAGTACTGCGCCTGTGTAGGGCAGTAATGGGCAGTACATCCAAGGAAAAAGATGTCAGGATAATTGATTACAAGCTTGAGCCAGGCAAACAGTGTGCTACCACAAGCAAAAGAATAAATGCATGTTGTTATGTATAATGAGAGGAGTAAGGAGCAGGCCAAGGAAGGTACTCTCAACTGTAGAAGATGTTGGTTGTCCTGCATCCTACGTACTGCTTCCCTTACTAGTCACTGCAGTATAGAAAGAACATTGAAGAGATTCAAGAGCTTGAGAGGGCACTGCACAGGGTCAGCTAACTGGTTAGGGGCTTAGAGGCATGAGCTTAAATTAAGAGACCGGACATACTCAAATGATATATTGCTCCCCTTGGAACAAGTCCCCACCTCTGAAATACCTGGGAGTCTAGCTGGAGAGTGCCCTTGCCTTCTTTGGCCACATTAACGCCATTAACAGAATACTCCTTCCAAAATCTCGGGCCACTATATTGCCCCCCACCCCCACCCCACCCCACCCCCAGTGTGCTGGGAGATTATCGAGAGTAGTTGGAAATGGTCTCGACCACTTAGTAATGGAGCCCATTTCACAAGAACCAAGGTGGTCAGTCCACTGGGCAGCAGTAATCACAGTATGATCCTGTGTCATCTGTCCATAACCAGGGACATAACAGATCTACCACCATTAGAGACTATATTCTGGCAAATTTTGATGCCATTAAGAATTCCATAGGTAGCATAGATTGGGATACTTTACTTAGTGACCGGAATAAGTTTAAAGAAATTTTAAAACAATTAGAATCAGATTATGTTTAGATTGAGGTTAAATACAACAACAAAGGAAGGTTACCAATCTGGCTTAATGCTAGTATAAGAAAACAGAGTAGGAAGAAGCAGAAAGCGTTTAAAATACTAAAAAAGAATTACTTTATCGCCAATCTTCTTGCCCATAAAGAATCACTTAAAATGCTTAAAAGTCTCATTAAAAGGGCCAAATCGAACACAGAATTTAGAATTGCTCATAGTAATAATCCTAAATTACTGTATTCATACATCAACACCAGCCTGAGGACACCTATATGTACTGTAGGACCATTCCATATTAATACCTTGTTGAATGATGACCAATTGATGGCTGATAGCTTTAATGACTACTTCTGTTCTGTCTTTCCCCCTAACGGGGATACCGTATTGCCTACTAGCGATAATGGAAATAATATCGACCATATAACACAGCAGGAGGTTTTTCTAGAACTAAGCAAATTAAACTGTAATTCGAGCCCAGGGCTGGATAATATAAGCCCTAAGTTTCTGAGATGTACAGCACTTGTTGTATCTCATTCCTTCTCCATTATCTATAACTTATGGCTTAAAGAGGGTTACATTTCACAGGACTGGAGATCCGCTATCATGGTCCCGATCTTAAAAAGGGTGATAGGACAGTTAACTATAGACCTATTAGCCTGACCTCTCATTGTTGTAAGGTCATGGAAAAGTTGATTAAAAAACAAAAAAAACATCTGGAGGTTTTCATTCTTACTAATAATCTGCTTGATCATAACCAATAAGGATTTACTAAGGGAAGATCCTGTTGCATGAACTTGATCAGCTTCTGTAATAACATCAGCTTAAATCTTGATAATGGCGTACCATCAGATGTCATTTGCTTAGACTTCTCAAAGGCCTTTGAAAAAGTACCCCATAACATAATAAGTAATAAACTTAACGGCATGGACATTAACTGTAGTTTGATCAAATGGATCAATGGATGGCTCAATAATGGACAACAGTGCGTACGGATTAGCAACACATTGTCTAGGCAGGGAAGGGTCACCAGTGGTATCCCTGAGGGATCAGTATTGGGACTATTATTGTTTAACCTATTCATTTCAGACATGGGCAAATGATGTGCATAGCAACATTATTAAATTTGCTGATGATGCGAAATTAGGGGGACAGGTCAGTTGCCTCTTTCTCAACACTTTACATTAGTGGAGGACCTGGGAAAAATTGAAGCATGGTCCTTGCGTAACGGTGATATTTAACATCAATAAATGTATGACCATGCATTTAGGACACTGAAACTAGAAATATTCCTACATTCTAAATCAAGCATTATTAAGAAATTCTGATCTAGAAAGAAATCTGGGTATCCTCATAGACAATAAACTAAACTTTTCATCTCACTGTACATCTGTATCCAAAACTGCAGTGGGTCTGATTTCCAGGATTAGGCGCTCCTTTACTACCCAAACAAAGCAATATATCATCCCATTATATAGGAGCTATGTTTGTCCTCATTTAGACTATGTGTCACAGATCTGGTCACCACACTTGATCAAGGATACAAATAGGGTGGAGAGTCCAAAGGTCAATCACTAAAATTATCCCAGACTCAGAAATATGTCCTACCTTAAAAGGTTATCTAGCACTGGATTACATCCCATTTATGCCAGATGTCAAAGAGGCAACCTTTTACTCTTGCATAAGATTCTACAGAGTAGGGAGCGCATGGATAGCTTAGGATTGGTTTACAGTACTGCAGCAAATATCATCTGATCTCATAGTAAACTTAATAGTACCGCGTGCTAATACTAATAGGAGAGGTGATTTCTATATAGTAAGGGTTGCCAAGATTTGGAATAGACTACCAATAAACATCGATCTTCCTTCGAGAGGAAGCTTTTGCAGCAGGTAACACGAGTAGGACTGACACCACCTGGTGGCGGTTCTCAGCAGATTCTTTCTTCTAGCACTTCTGACATGGGAAAGCCCCTGCCGACGTCGGCTCCACCCCCGTCACCCTGTATCAAGGGGAGTTCCCCATGTGCTCCAGTTCTTTACTGCCACACTGTCTGGGTTAGTTCGCCTTCAGTTACCGCGTGTCAGTACCGATCGCTCTGCTACCATCCGTTTTTCTATGGATTTCTTTGCCTATGTCATCATCCTCTAAGGAGCACACTAACAAGTGCTCCTGCGGGTGGCAAATCCCCTCAAAGGACGTCCATTCTGCTTTTCTGCCTGGGACCTGACCACGACACCGGCGCCTGTCCCCACTGTCAGGCCTTCAGTTCTCTGAGACACATCAGGCGACAAAAGTCCCTTTCTGCCTTTTTAGCGGAGTCCCAAATTGGCCGCCATGGAACACAGCTTGTCCTCTGAGGAATCGGGGCAATCGCGCGCCCACAAGAAGCACCACAAATATCGGGAGCATGAAGAGCAAGAGAGATCTCTATCTAGGCCCAGGTTCCCAGGCTTGAAGTCTGGGTGTCGGGGCATGATTCCCACCTCATGGCCCTTAAGCTGTCTACCAGCAGGTCTGTGGTGACTGAGTCCTCCAGGACCACTTTCCAACCTCTGAAGGTGCTCCTGCCTGCCGTGAAGGCTCCCTCGGCAGGCACAGGTAAGTCCTCCTCCCGCTCGGCCTTTGTCTCCACTGCCGACCTCCGGGAGTCAAGCAAGGCCTCCGGGTCTTCTGGCGGCAGGGCGTCATCTCTGCCGCCCATGTCTAAGGACTCTGACCGTCGTCCGCCTCTGGCATCGGACTGACGTTCAGTTGAGAAGTCCTCCAAGCACCATAAAAACTCCGACCATCCCAAGGCTCATGCGGGGGGGGGGCAACCGTCGGATTCTGGGGTCAAATGGATGCCGGACCAACGCCCAGCTGCAGCTCCTCCGGCCTCCACTTCTCCTCCGGCAAAGGCTGTCCCGCCGCCAGTTACACCAGCTCCACCTGATGTCAATTCTGGGACCCCCTCTCCACAGAAGACACCGGTCCACCTGACGTCGGGGTCTGACAACAGGACAACGGACGCCCCTCCGTCATCTGCTTAGAGACCAACGGCGGTGGTTCAGACCGGACACCGCTTCCCCCCAACAACGTGGCCGGCGCTGGCTCTGGCGCACCTCCTCCTCCAGCATCTGGTTCCCCAAAATTGAACCTTTCACAGGTCAAGGAGCTTTATTTCCCACTGGTGGGACATGGTAAAACGTGATCTCCCAGTGGGTGCACCTCCTCCCACGCCTCAGCCCACCCTGCTTCCACATACTCCAGGGGGCCCCAGTCCAGACTAGGTACTGGTCTCGGAACCTTCAGATCATAAGGCAGGGGAGGAGCCTTCAGTACCTAAGAAACACAAAGATAATAGACGCAGGAGGACCAGATTAAGGAGTTCCTCCCACTCTCCCTCTCTAGACAAGAGGAGCAAGAGGAGAGGACACAGATCCCCATCCTCCTCCTCCTCCTCTGATTCCTATGTTGACTCCGACACTTCTCTGCCTGACAGGATGTCGTACCTGATCTTGGGGACCAGAGGGACATCCCAAATCCCCTCCTGATGACCCCAGCTTTATAGAGGTGATAAGGCACATCCAGGCAAACATGGGTTGGGACGCTGAGGCCCTGGACCCGAGCTATTGCGGTTGGCTGAATACCTCCGCCAGAAAGAACCTGAGCCGGTGGTCATCCCTCCCATGGTAGACACCTTTTGACCTTTTGAGGACGTCACCTACACCCCCTGGAAGCGTCCTCACTCCTCCTCTGCCGAACCACCCATGGCTGACTTGACAATTTTGGCGACTCACGACCGTTCGCAGAGGCCCAAGCACCTGAACACCCAGCTGCCTGACAGGGAGTCTTAGCAGCTGGATTCCACGGGACGCAAGGTGTAGTCTGCTGCCACCTGCAGTGTCAGGAGTTTCAACTTCCTGACACATATGGTCCAATTCCAGAATGCCCTCTGGGAACAGGGAATGGACATTGTGCAAAGCATGCCCAATTGCCCTCAGCAGGCCAAGCTTGCCAGACTGCTTCAGACCGTCTCAGACGTGGGTACTCATGTTCTGAGGTCGGCCTACGACTCTGCAGACACTTCTTCAAGGGCTGCCGCTACTGGCGTTTGCCTCCGACGCCATGCTTGGCTTCGGGTCTCTGGGTTCGATCCGGGTGTGCAAGCAAACATTCTAGATGCTCCCTTTAAGGGCTCTGTGCTCTTTGGGGAAGACACGGAGAGGATTATCACAAAACTACAGGACTCCGGTAAGGCCATCCGAACCGTGCAGTCCATGTACCGCCTGAAACAGGGGCGACCTCGCAAGCCCCGCTTCCGTGGCTGTGAGGGTCAGCAGCCTCGCTACCAGTCCCATCCACAGCAAGGTGGCTTTAGTCATAGGAGCTGAGCCAGGGGTTCCTCGGCTGCCTCCTCTCAGCAAGCTAAATTAGCAGTTGCCCCCACCTGACTATTCAGTCGACCCTCCTGTCCTGGGAGCCGGTCGGAGGCCACCTTTCACTCTACGCAGATGCCTGGAGTCAAGTGCCTGACCAGTGAGTCCTGAAACTCGTGGGGTTCGGGCACTCCATAGAGTTAGTCATCCCTCCGGACAGACCCCCTTCCCCATCCCGCTATCCGAGGGAACACCAGGTTCTGATCCAGAGGGAAATCCAATCCCTACTGGACAAAAACGCCATTAAGCCATTGCCCCTGGCCGAAAGAGAGACCGGGTTCTTCTTCCACTTCTTCCTAGTCCCAAAAAAGTCAGGAGACCTCAGACCCATTCTGAACCTCAGCGAACTGAACCAGTGGGTCTCTTATTGAAGATTCCGGATGGTCTCCCTCCTCACTCTCCTGCCTGCAATTTCGGCAGGAGACTGGCTGGCATGTCTTGATATGCAGTACGCTTATCTGCATATCCCCATTGCCAGGGGTCATCGATGGTTTCTGAAGTTCAGATTCGAAAGCAAGGGCTACCAATTCCGAGTCCTCCCCTTTGGTCTCTCTTCAGCTCCCGGAGTATTCACCAAGTGCCCGACGGTGGTCACTGTGGTGCTTAGGAGATTGGGCCACTTCGTGTTCCCTTATGTGGACGACTGGCTCCCTCCAGGTCCCGCCTGTTGGAAACCATCAGGGACTCCCTCTCGCTGTTTCAGCGCTTGGGAATCACGGTAAACAGGGACAAGTCTCATCTATCTCGCTATCCATTCCAGAGGCTTTCAGTTCATAGGAGCTCTTCTGGATACAACTCTCGGGAAGGTGTTTCTCCCTTCCGACAGAGCAGGTCGCATCCAGGTCTTGGCGTACCAAGTTTCTACAGCCTCAGGGGTCCCTGCACAACTCCTTCTCAAGCTGCTAGGGCACATGGAAGTCGCCATTGTTTCAGTTCCTCTTGCGTGGCTGCGCATGCGGACCATCCAGTGGTCATTAAGAGTCCAATGGGATCAGACACAGGATGCATTGGACGCCTTGATTCAGATCACGGAGCCGATCTGCCAGGAGTTGCGCTGGTGGTTGTCGTCGCAGAACTTGCTGGCAGGCCTCCCCTTTCAAGTCGGGGGCCCGACCCAGATTCTGACCACGGACACATCATCCTTGGGATGGGGAACCCATTTTGGGACACATCGTACTCATGGGTCTTGGTCCCCAATAGAGTAGGATCTGCATATCAGTATTCTGGAACTGAGGGCGGTCCTGTATGCTCTTCAGACTCTAGCCTTGGTCTTGGTGCTGGATCACCTGCTGATTCAGGCAGACAACACTTCCGTGATGTTCTGCATCAACAAACAAGGTGGCACACACTCGTACCCACTCTGCTGGGAAGCTATGATGGTGTGGGACTGGGCTGTGAAGCATCAGCTCTTGATGGCCGTTCACGTTCCAGGAGAACAGAACGTGTTAGCCGACGCACTCAGCAGAACCAGATCGCAGGCTTGCGAAGGGGAGCTGCTTCAGAAAGTCGCAGATCAAATCTTCTGCCAGTGGGGGACACCAGAGCTAGATCTCTTCGCATCACAATCCAATGCAAAACTGGCCAATTTCTGCACACTAGGTCCAGAGCCTGGAGCGTTCTGGCAAGACGCATTGTCCCTCTCCTGGAAGGGGAGATTCCTCTATGCATTTCCTCCCTTTCAGCTCCTGCAGAAGGTACTTCTCAAGGCGCAGTCGGAACGGTCCACTTTCATCCTGATAGCCCCGCTGTGTCCCCATCAGATTTGGTTTCCATTGCTTCACTGTTTAGCGGAGCCTCCCATGCCTCTTCCAGTTTCGTATCAATTTCTGTCTCAGGACAATGGGTCCTTGGTCCATCAGAATCTGCACTCCCTTCAATTGCTTGCCTGGCTCCTCAAGACTTAGCCAGAACCAGGTTCGGAGTGTCTGATAAGGTAGCGCAAGTTTTGGTTGAGGCGCGCAAGCCTGCCACCAAGGCCACTTACGCTATGAAGTGGAAATGTTTCTGTATCTGGGCCGCAGACAAGAAGGTGGATCCTTTGGTCTGTCCGGTCAATTCTGTTTTAGAATACCTGCTTTCCCTTTCGGAGTCAGGTCTCAGTTATTCCTCCATTAAGGTACACCTGGCCACCCTCTCTGCTCATCACTTGCCGGCCCAGGGTAAGACTGTGGCTTAGATGGAGGTATCTAAGGCTTTTCTTCACAGTGTTCTCCATATCAGACACCCAGTCTGGGATCCTGTCCCTCCTTGGGATCTGCTCTTTGTCCTGGAGAAACTAACGCTTTCCCCCTTTGAACTGTCCATGGAGGCTGAGCTTTGTTTCCTGTCCTTGAAAACTCTGCTTTTAGTAGCCATTATTTCGGTGAGGCGCATCTCAGAGATTCAGGCTCTAATGTGTAAAGAAACCTATCTTATTTTTCATAGGGATAGGGTTGACCTCGCACTAACCTGATGTTTTTGCCGAAAGTAGTCTCTGAGTTGACCCTCAATCAGTCCGTTCAGCTTCCGGTGTATTATCCGGAGTACTCGAACAAAGGGGAAGCTCTGCTTCATTCATTTGACGTACACAGGGCACGTTGCTGTTACCTGGCTAGGACCAAGGGGGAAAGGAAATCCGATCAGCTTTTCGTTTAGTTTGCGCAAAGGTCCTTGGGTCGCCCGGTTACCAAACAGGCATTTTCGCACTGGTTGGTCAGCTGCATCATGTTTTGTTACCAGAACCACAATAGGTCTGCTCCTGGGCCGTTGAAGGCTCATTCTACGAGGGCAGTCGCCACTTCCTTTGCAGCACTAAAAAGGGTCTCAGCGGCTGACATTTGTGCTGCTGCTACATGGCACTCTGTTCACATTTTCGGCAGGCATTATAGCCTGGACATCATTTCCAGACGTTAGAACAGGGTTTGGCCTCGCAGTTCTACAGGGCTTGATCTCTCGAGGGACCCCTCCTGCTCATGTTTTTTTTTCCTGCCCCCGGGTTGTCTTTGAGTTTATACTGCTTGGGAATCAGTCCTACCTGTGTTACCTGCTGCAAGAGCTTCCTCTCCAATTAAGATAGTACAGTCATGTAAGAACTTACTGTAGCAGTAGATCTTCGAGAAACGCTCTTGTAGCAGGTATGTTTTCCCACCTCCTTCCCCCAGGGACCAGGCCTCTCCAGATCGGCCATTTCCTCTTATGGAGGAAAGTTTGTGACACATTCTTGAATTGCTCGCCTCCTGCAATCCTTTTGCCTGTTGGGGGCCATGCAAGAACTGGAGCATGTGGGGAACTCCCCCTTGATAAAGGGTGACGAGGGTGGAGCCAACGTCGGTGGGGGCGTTCCCACATCGGTACTGCTAGAAGAAAGAATTTGCTGAGAACCGCCGCCAGGTGGCGTCAGTCCTACTTGTTACCTAAGCTTCTACGATCAAGATCTACTGTTACGGTAAGTTCTTACATAACTGTACTTTAACATCCAGGACTCGAACTCCTTCAAGATTGCACTAGATAACCTCTCTTATAACAAACATATACTGGTTTAAATCCCGACCCACAAGTGTGGGGGACATTCCCAATGGGCCCTGTGCCTTCTTATGTCCAAAGAAACCTAGTAAACCTAGTGTGATCCTCTCTGCATTTGATTACGATTATGTAGTTTATAGTTCCGTCTTAATGTCCAGACTGGCGCTGTTGTACTGATTTGGTCACTTTGTTCTAACCATCCCCCTAGTACTCACTACTGTTCACTGTACTAATGCCTCTCTTTCTCTCCCTCAAGGCACCTCTAGCTTCTCCCTTACCTCTAAATGCTGGCATGGCTCCCTCCACTGGTACCTCACTGTCCTCTGCAGTGCTCTTGATAACTTTGGCATTCGAGTAATGTGCTCCCCATTTTTGACAGGAGAGCAAAATATAATTTTGATGCGTAAAGGTGCTTTAAACTTGGAAAAATTTCTCTTTCTGAAGTATTTATGGAACATTTCCAGGAACTGGGTGAGTATCGGTATTCATAACAATGACAAAAACAAAACAGAGTATTTCTCAACAATTGATGAGTAAAATAGATCAGTACTCGCCTTAATCTGGAGCACTGGCCTCTCCCTTCCTCCTGCTCTCTTGGAAACTCTGACCCTCGCTCCTTCACTTTTCCCCACCCCAAGACCTCTGCTGAGCAGAAGCTGCCTCCTCATAGAGGCCCTATACTCTGGTGCTCAAATTCTCCTCCCCCACCACTGTGAAATCTCTCCATAGGCCCACCACTCATGTCTTTACCTGCTTTTTACCTTACCCCTTCCAGTCACCTCTGTCCTCCATCTCCCCTCCTTTTTTCTCCTCTTTAATCCCCCAGTTTATCTCCCACCTCCCTGTTCCTAACCCTTAAAACCTTACCCCTTTGCACCCTCCTCTACCCATGGTTCCTCTTTGAACCCCCCCCCCCCGGGAAGGTTACTACTGCATGGCTGTGTGTTAGTCCGAGAATTATCTTATTTAATGTAGTATACTTGTTAGCATCTTACGTTATTCTGCTTATTTAAAAGTTTGTGTATATTTACCTTCGTGTATTTCCTGTGTATTATGTGTTCACCTCTCCATTCCCCAGGGCACACCTAAAAATGAGCTGACACCAGTTTCAGGTACTCTTCTGGGACAAGTATTTTAAATAAATAAATAAATGAATTCAGTGTAGAGAAGAGCAGGCTGAAGGGGCAGGCCTCAATCACTGGCTTATAATAGCACTGTGCTTTTATAAACGGGCAAGCCTCAATCCCTAGCCTAGATAATAGGACAGTACTTTATGGAGGGGCAGGCCTCATTCCCTATCAAGTTCAGTTCAAGTTTGTTTGCAGGAAAACTCCATTGAGCACACTCATTTACAAGGAGGTCCTGGTGAGGACAGTGAGATACAACAGGAAACAATATAACTTCACATCCAATACAGTTAATAAAATACAGAGGACAAACATACAGTTTGAACAAAAGAACAGAAATACAGCTGTGACAAAACATCTTGGAGTATCAAGTCGGCTTAGTGATGGTCATATTGCTAACGGTCCTTTTTCCCCTAGCCGTCGTATTGAACAGTCTGTAGGCTAAGTGCTTGTCTAGGTGCTAATTGCACCTCCTTCCCTAAGCTCTAATGCTGGACAGGTAAGCAGTGAGATAACAGGGTATTGGTTGTACTGGGGTAAACGCACATTCAGGGTGTAGTAAGGAATGAAGCTGCAGTTTTGAGTGCCTTCAGCCCTGGAATTAGATTTGTCCCAGCGCAGCTGGCACCCTGGAGTGTTTTGCTGCACTTATGAAATAGATAACTTGGCAAATCATTAAAGGAAAAAAAAAATAAAAGTTTACAAAAAATGTTTTTAAAGGGAATAACAATAATGGTTAGAAAATGAATGTGAAAGTCTCTCTGCAGATAGGTGTCCCTGGGGGACGATAGGATGGTATGTCTAGCTCAGTAATAGGGCAGAGCCAGAGGACCGTGTGATTGGGTGGTAGGAGGAGTCAAACGTGAAGACTGTTTCGGTGACGGAGCATGCTGTGTGGAAGACTGCCTAGGTGTGGATGTGAACGGAATATTAATAGTAGCGCTGTGGTTACAAATAAGTACAGTCACTGCTGTTTTTTAGTCATGCCTACCATAAAGAAACAACAAACAGTAAAGCAATTTTAGCAGTTCAAAGAGGCTACGAGGGTTACAATTTTAAGTGCTGTCAAAGCAGCCGTAAACTGTAACAGCGTTTTAGTGAAGTCTTGAAATGAAGACGAGTACTTTCCAGTGAAGTCTTTGTTAGTAAATGGATTAAAATGTGAGGACTAAACCAGATAAAGACCTATCGCTAATTTTTAGTTAACTTCTGTCAAAAGAGTAAGGAACTCAGACTGCGGGGGAGAGCAAGACATTTGAATAACCAGAGACTTTTAAATAATGAGGGAGCAGAACTACAAAAAATATGCCAAGAAAAGGTTCAAGCGTACCAGCTGAATCCATAAAAGGACTACATGTGCCCGTGCCTGGAGCGGATGCACTAGCCTGTCCCATCTGTGACCTATTTAATAGATCCAAGGTGACAGTAGTTGTCCCTGTGCACAAAGACTGTTCCAACGCAGTCGTGGAAAAATTCCGTCCCATATCAATACTCTGTCCTCTAGTTAAAATACAGGAGCGTATACTGTACGACCACCTCCAAAGCTACCAACTCCTATCATATTCCCAGCACGGATTTAGGAAAAATGATAGCACCACCACTGCTTTGAACAAGGTCACCACAGACAAATATCATGCAGTGGATGCTGGCCTTGTCACCAGTGCAGTACTTGTGGACTTGACCAAGGCATTTGACTTGGTCAGTCATGACCTTGGCAAGTCTGTTGCCCCTTACCCCTGACCTCTAGGATTCCCTTCTGTCTATCCCATGCATTCTTAAATCCTGTGATTGTTTCAGTCCCCACCACTTCCTCAGGCAGGGGGTTCCCCTTGTCCACCACCCTTACTGTGAAGAAATTCTTCCTCACCTTTCCTCTGAATCGCCTTCCCTCCAACTTCATCCCATGCTCTCTAGTCCAGGAACATCTTTTTCACTGGAAAATAGTGTTTTCCTGCACCCTGTTCTACCCCGTAAGGTACTTGTATGTCTCTGTCATATCTCCTCTCCCTTCTCTCCTCCAGGGAGTACATATTTAAGTCCTTCAGCCTGTTCTCTTGGGGCTTGTGATGCAATCCCTGTACCATCTTTGTCGCCCTCATCTGAACCTTTTCCACCCTATGTCCTTACATAGGTAAGGTCTCCAGAACTAGACACAAACAGTTTACTTTTTTTCAGGCAGTAGACCTTTTATCCCACTGTGAAAATAGGTAATCTTCGACTTGGGCTAACCATTGTGCGGTATCAAGAAGTATTAACTTTGTTTTGGAGTCATTCAATAAGGGACGTGGATATGGCAGAATCCTTTTCCTTTAAGAATAACTGGAAGGTCTTCAAGCTGGCTCCTCCCACCCACCTGGGTGATATCCTCCTCGGCACGACCCCATGATGCCAGATCTTCCTTTCCACTGGAAGCATCAGGTTCCCTCATTTGCAGCTCCGTGCTAGATGTAGGCGTTAACTTTTCCACTTTGTTTTTTCTGTCTTCAAGCTTAGCACTTTTGACGTGTATCTTTTGCTCAATGGAGTCGGGAAACACAAAATCCAGTCCAAGCTTCAAAAAGTGCTTGTGCAGTCAGAAAATGTCATGCACCAACCCTCGCACACTGCGTGTGTCTAATGTTTGGGTCCGCAGCATGATCTGCAGGCTTGTGGCCTGTGCTGTACCCTTTACCCCTCCACTTTGGAGGACTATTATGCTCACCTCCTCTTGGCCAGCTGGATAAACAAGAGCCCCCAGTTAAGTCTAAGGATGCTTACAAGGCGGTTTCCGTGGCAGCGGGCTCAGCTGAGCAATTTGTCACCTTCGAGGAGGCAGGGGCAATGGCCCAGGCTGCGGCAGGTGCATCATCCATGTCCACCCTGGTTCCTACGGGCTTTGGTACCTCATTTACTGGGGCATTTTGGGACATGTGTCGGTTCCTTCCAACTCTCAGCGAGGGCCCTTCAAGGGGGTCTAAATCCTTGAAACCTTCAAAATTGGACTCCAAAAGTAAGAAGTCCCATTGCAGGTCATGAGACCACAAGTGCTGTCAGGCCTTGGATTCCCGTGCTTCTGTGGGCTTGACGGCCATCGAGGCCTTGGCCCATATTTTCTATCCGGGCCGCTGGCCCAACAGTGTCCCCATCAGGCTTGTTGACTGAGACGCGAGTCGACCAACCTGTCGCGATTCTTCTCGACCCGGGCGACCTGTTGTCGCAGGACAAGGGGAATGATTCCCTCTCTAGGACCTCAGTCCTGCCTGATCTCTACCAGGGTGGGCCTGTTCAACACACTGAGCTGGACCCTCCCCCTAGGGAGCCCAGTGTTTTGGGATTTCCCAGGCATCCCTCGCCTGTCCCTGTCTCTCCCCGCTGACTGGTACCCCGGCAGTCGAGCGATTCCTGTCGTGATCCTGGTCTTGCTCTTGGCACTCGAGGAAGAGACACCCCAGATACTCATCCTCCTTGGGAAAGAAACTGCTTCGCCATAAGATGCAGCACCGTTATGCGGAATTCATATGGCAACAGTAGCTTTTAGGCACCGGGCATATGCCGCAGCCTGTGCCATAGACCACTCCAGCACTTCCATGGTCACCACCAAAGCTTGCCTCTCCACCCATTATGGTGGAACCTCCTCCTCTGCAACCTAAGAAGGGAACTCCCCCTAAAACTGCATGCCCAGCCACCAGGCTTCCCCATCAGTTGGCGACCACTGTCTCTCTCACACCGATGAGCCTCGGAAAGGCCGTGGGGACATGGGAGGTCGGCCAGAGTTCGAGGAGTTCTCAGACTTAGAGGGCTCCTCTATGCACTCTCACCAGACCCTGGGCTGACCAAGCAGCTCCAAGACACCTCGGGATTTGTACCGCTTGATCTCTGAGTCAGTTGGGATCCCGCTGGAGCCTGTCCAGAAGTAGGCTAAGTACCCCTTGACTGAGATCCTCAACAGGGTTCGCCTTCCGTGTAGCAGAGGCCATACTTGGCCCTGTTCTAGAGCTCTGTCTTTGCCCTGTATGGCAAATGTGCGGTGCCTACAGGGTCCTTGTCCGGGTTCACTGACCACCCTTCAGTCAAGGGTCTGGTCCCTGACTTTTTTTTTTTTTTGGCATTCGGGCACTGGGGACATTGACAAACCCACTGACAGGTAGTCTAAGGAGTTAGACCACCCAGCCAAAAAGGTCTTTGTGGCCTTGTCCCTGAGTATTCGACAGGCTGGCTTGGCTGTTACGATGATGGCCGGCTTTGCCTATGCATTATTGGGTACCCTGGACCAGGTTATCCCTAGGCTCGTGGCTGACGTGCAGTTGACAGTCAAGCTGGTCCGTGGTCAAGGTCACACTGTTGTTAAACATCAGCTCCAGACAGCCCTAGACATTGGCGACTCCTGTGCCAGGTCCATGGCCTCAGCGGTGGCAGTGTGCCGCAGGGCATGTCTGCAGGTATAGACTTTCACAGCCGATACCCAGCACAAGCTGGCAGACATTCCTTTTTGTGCACCGACTTGTTGAGAACCAGCTTGTCGGAACCAGCGTGGATGGCCATCTCACTCCCACTGAGAAGTACAGCGCTACCCTGGACTCCATGACATCCGCCTAGAAGGACACTAAGAGCCAGAAACTGAGGAAGAAGCCCTTTCAGTTTCGTCCCTTTCCTGCTTCCGCAGCCAGACTACTTCAGCTCCCAGCGGAGCAGCAGCCGGCTCGGTGGCCTTGGCAAAAGCAAGCTTCCTGCACCCAGAAGTCCGGAGGACAAGGGTCAGCTGCTTCCTCAGCCATCCCTACTGCCATTTCCAAACCTTTACAGTAATGGGTTGGGTGGTGCCCCCCCTTCCTGTCCACCCCGGGCCTTCCTATGGGGGGCCGGCTCTGCCACTTCGCTTCTGTCTTGTCCACCGTCACTTCAGACAGTTGGGTGCTTGAGGTGGTAGGCCAGGGTCTGTCTCTGGAGTTCGAGGCGCTCCCACCCAGCTGAGTCTGTACCCCTTGGGAGGACGTGGTGTCTGTGGACATGTTGTCCGGCCTTCGGGAAGACATCTCCCAGCTTCTCTAGAAAGAAGCAGTGTCTCTGGTCCAGGATGCCACGGCCAGTCCAGGGTTTTGTCTCCAGATACTTTCTGGTTCCGAAACAGACGGGGGTTGGTGCCCCATACTGGATCTGCATGATCTCAACAAATTCCTAAGGCCATGCAAATTCTGGATGGTCACTCTGAAAAAGATTGTTCTGTCCTTAGAGCAGCACATGTGGTTCTGCTTTCTGAATCTCCAGGATGCCTTCTTTCACGTTCCAATCTATCTGTCCCACTGGTAGTTCCTTCAGTTCTGCTCAGACAGGATACTGTACGAGTTCTGGGCCATGCTGTTCGGGCCTCTCCTTGGCCCCCATGGTCTTCACCAAGTGAATTGCAGTGGTGGCAGCCTTCCTGCAGTGCCTGAGTGTCTGGGTGTACCCTTACCTGGACGACTGGCTTCTTGCCGGTTCCTTTGGAGCGGAGGTGGAGCGGTCTAGGAACCTTACCCTCCAGACCTGCTCATCCCTAGGTCTTCTGGTCAGCAGGTCCAAGTTGGAACTCTGTCTGTTGCAGATCATTCAGTTCATCGGGGTGGAGCTCCAGTTCTGTTGGACAGGGCGGAGGATCTTACCTCCTTTGTCCAGTCACTTTGTGCTGGGTAGTTGCGGCCTTCCCAGGACTTCCTACGCCTGCTGGGATACATGGCAGCTTGCATCAATGTGGTCTAATGGGCCTGCTGAAGAATGTGCCCCCTTCAGTGGGAGCTCGCCCAGCAGTGGCCTCAGTGCGTCGGTCACCTCAACGAGCTGGTCACAGTGACACAGCTGATGTGGGACGCCATCCAGTGGTGGCTGGTCCTGGGGTATCTCCAGGAAGGTGTCCCATTTGTTCTCCCAGAGTTGTCAGTCGCTCTCATGACCTGACACCTCTCTGATGGCCTGGGGAGCCCACCTGTGGCACCACAGAGCCCACGGGCTGTGGACCCCTAAGGAGTCTTGATGTTGCATCAACCTGTTGGTGCTCTGGGCAGTGTGTGTAGCACTGATGGCCTTCCCTCCACATGTTCGGGGTCAGGTCGTCCAGGTCCAGACAGACAACATGACAACCATATACCACCTCAACAAGCAGAGCGGGGCACATTCCCTCCTGTTGTGCCAGGAAGCTCTCTGCATTTGGAACCTCATACGCAGTCTGGTTGCTGACCTTCTGGTGATTCATGGGCCTGCGTGTCCACTTAGCATGCAGACACCCTCAGCCAAGTGGGTGAAGGATCTCATGAGTGGTCTCTTCAGCAGGTGGTAGTTGATTGCCTGTTTCCCCCTTTGGGGCACTTCCCAGGTCGACCTGTTTGTCTCCGAGGAGAATGCAAAGCTGAGGCTGTTCTGTGCCTGCCCCCCTCAGTGTGGAACACTGCTGGAGGATGCCTTTGTGAGGCCCTGGACCCTGGGACTCATGTATACCTTCCCTCACTTTCCTCTAATCCACAAAGTACTGCTATGGTTCGGAGGGACAAGGCGCAGGTTTTCTTGGTGGCTCCAGACTAGTCCTGTCAGTTTTGGTACCCCAGTCTCCTCAGCCTCAGCAGCAGGCTCCCGTGGCGTCTGCCTCTCCGCCCGGACCTGCTCTCTTGCCATCAGGGGAAGGTACTCCACCCAGACCTTTGGTCTCTGCACCTGACAGCCTGGTTCCTGAGCGGCTAGAGTTCCAAGCTTTGGGTCTCTTCGACTAAGTCCTTCATGTTGTTGAGGCCTCTTGGATGGAGTTGACTTGCTAGTGCTACGCCTTCAAATGGAAGAGATTTTCAATTTGGTGCCAGTACAAGGAGCTGGGCCCCTGCCTGCTGGCTAGCATCCTGGACTTCCTGTGGTCCCTGTCTGTTGGGCCTGTGGTTGACAGCTCTCAAGGTGCACCTGGCAGCCATCTCTGCCTACCGAGAGCTGGCCGGTATGCCAACGATGGCATAGGAAAAGGTGGTTGGGTGCTTTTTTCAAGGGCCTTGAACCGCTTGTCCCCACTGATGCGTGAACCATCACCACCTTGAGACCTGTTGCTGGTTTTGGCGATGCTTATGGGCAAGCCATTCTAACCAGTGCACAGGTGTGAGATGTCCCGCCTGTCATGGAAGACCGCTTTCTTGGTGGCTGTCACCTCTGCCAGAAAGATCATTGAGCTCCAGGCACTTTCAGTGGAGTCTCCTTATCTGGTCTTCCACAAGGACAAGGTTGTCCACCCCAACCCGAAGTTCCTTCTGAAGGTTGTTTTGGAGTTTCACCTTAACAAGGTGATGAATCTCCTGATATACTTTACCAGCTCAACCTTGGAGGCCAAGCACAGGCTCCATTTCTTGAACCTGAGGCGAGCTCTCACTCACTGTAAGGAGCACACAGCTGAAGTTCGGGGAGAGATTCACCAGCTGTTTGTCACCTATGCTGAAGCTGCACATGGCAGACCGGCAGCTAAGCGGATTGGCAGGTGGATAGTCTACTGCATCGACTTCTGCTATAGGTTGACTGGTAGGGAGCCTCCTGTTGAGCCAAGGGCTCATTCTATCATACATGACACTGTCTCAGTGGCTGCTTTTAGGGACATTCCTGTCCAGGAAATCTGCAGGGCTGCTACCTGGAAGTCAGCACACACCTTTATCTCCCACTACCACATCAACCTTGAGTCATGCCGGGATGCTGGTTTTGGGGTCTTTGCCACTGGATGGCGTCCCACATCAGCTGCGTCCCCATGACCGACTGGTTCTCCAGTCTCTATTCCTTAAATAGAGGGTGTGCACCTTGCCCCCTTTTCCCAGAGAACTGCTGGGAGTCTGCCAGAAGTGTACATAGTACACCATATCCATGTCTCTAGAAATGAGGGGTACTCTCCTGTAACTGTAGTTCTAGGAGTGGTATGTGGTGTACATCCACACAACCCACCCAGTCTCCCCTGGCAAGTGGCACACTTGATCTTGTTTCCAGTATGTAAAATCTGACATCACGAGGTGGTGCCAAGGAGGATACCACCTGGTTGGGTGGGAGGAGCGAGCTTGAAACCTTCCAGCTATTCTTAAAGGGAAAGGATTCTTCCAGAAATGTGGATGTATACCATATACCACCCCTAGAACTATGGTTACAGATGAGTAACCCTAATTTCTGAACTAATCAATCCTACAGATTGTTAAAGCCGATTTTTAACCTATCCTAACATCAGCTAAAGAGGAGCCAAAGATAACTGTATCATCTGCATGCAGTAAAGAATGTATAGCTGGAAAATATTTGTTAAATAATTAATTTATAAAAATTTAAAACAATAAAGAATCTAGCAGTGATCCATGAAGAACTTCAGCAGTATCCTAGCAGGGATCAGTTAGTGTTTCAGTCTTTACTTTCTGGGTCCTCCTTAAATGACTCCAGAGTTTCTTTCAACATTCACAAGAAATGTAACTTTCATACTAAAATATGATCTACAATGTCAGAAGCCTAGTGTGGTCTTTGTGCTGCTGCAGGGGAATCAATGCTTTACATTCCCAGTACAGTATGCAGTTTAAATTCAAGGTGGTGGTGGTTGTAAATGGAGCTGTATTAGCCAGGTGTTGGCAAACAGTGGTTGGTGGAACATGTAAGGTGGTGGGCGGGCAGGCAGAAACACTGAAACAGAAAACTAAACTTTTTTTTTTCTCAGCTAAAAATGGCAGCCACTTTTAAAATTAACATTCCGACCTGGCACATTGATATGTAGTGTTAAGGGGCAGGGTTGGCCTTGTACTCCCCACCACCCCCCACCCCCACAATATTGGTTGTGGTGGGATAAAAGTATGGGTGTCAGGATGTGTCAGCCAATCAGAGAACAGGATATTTCATACCCATTTTATAAAAATCTAGTAGACTAAATGTTGGCCCAGCTGCTAACTAGCCCCTTTCCCTTCGCTCTCTTGTTAACTAAATGTCTAGTAGGGTGAGTGCAGATATCATGCCTGTGCGGTAGGTTGTGATGGTAATCTGCTGCTACATTATTTGCAGCACTTTAAAGGCTCTCTTCTTCCACAGATGCTTCTGGGGCCTGAAGGGGAAAATGACAAGACCACAATAAATCACTTCATGTTGCTTTGTTCTGGCATGCATTTGTAAGGCACCTGTGTTGGTATAAATAGAAACTAGTGTTTTACATCATCGTATTCTGGAATTGTCATTATTTTTCACATCTCTCTCGAACAAAAGCACACAACTGTAGGAGCCTGTGACATAGTTTTACTTCAAATAACTTCATCTAACAAGATAGCAACATGTGGTTCTAGCGGTCATGTGCAAAGCGTACAGAGAAAAACTGTAACGGTAAATAGTTCTACCTCTCCACAATTCATACGCCATTGGCAGAGCGTGGCTCCTCTATGGAGGTACCCACAGTGGAGACCAAGGAGGATGCTGGGAACCTTCACAAAGGAGACCCACAGGAGCGTGGCACGGGACCCCACAGGGGAAGGAAACAACTCCTAGTGGGGGACTCAGTTGTTGGGGGGGTAGAACTGGGGGAGGGAAGGGAGAGGGAGGTAAGGTGCCTGCCCGGTGCCATGGCTTGGAGGGACAGAAAGCGAATCGTCAGGATCGTGGGAGCAACTGCACGGGGAGGGAGCTGGATGTCATTGTCCACCTAGGGAAAAATTACCTGGTTGGGAATGGCATCAGAGCAGTGCAGGAGGAGTTTTGTGGAGTAGGGGAGGGGCCTTAAACAGGTAGCATGCACGGTAACCTTCTTGGAGGTGCTGCCTGTCTAAGTCATGGGAGAGGCTAGGGTGCTCCACATCATGGGATTCAATCAGTGGTTGAAAAACTGGTACAGAGCTCAGGGTTTTGGCTTCATTGGGTACTGAGGTTCCACCTGGAGGGATACAGGCCTATACTGGAGTGATGGTCTGCATCTATCCAGGAGGAACCAGGATCCTAGGTGATAGGCTTAAATGCTTCATTGGCAAGCATTTAAACTAGCTGGGGGCACTGAAAGAACGATCCCCAAAAAAAACAGTGTAGTTAGTGAGGTAAACAACAAGATAGAGAGTTGATTGGGAGAAAGGCAGGGTATATGAAAAATAGCAATGGCAGTGGCACAGGGAGGGAGCTAAAGCAGTAAGGCCATCAAAAATGGAGGCAGTGAATACCAACGCTCATAGTCTGGGTAACAAGCTCCCTGAACTAGTGGCCTTGATGGAAGAGAGATGCCTGGATATCGTGACAGTCACAGAAACCTGGTACACAGAGAATCATGACTGGGATATCAGCATACCAGGTTACACAGTCTACAGTAGGGACAGAGAGGGTAGAAGAGGAGAAGGAGCAGCTCTCTATGTAAGGGAAGGGATCAAAGCAACATAACTGAAAGGTAAACAGGGAGGAGAGGAGGCACTGTGGGTCACCCTGAAGACAGGAAATGGCACCACAGTCCACACAGGGATTGTTTTATAGACCCCCCCCGCCTCAGGAGGAGTAAATGGACAAGGAAATGATAGAAGGCATCCTGAGGAGGGCAGAAAAAGGGGAGATATTGTTAATGGGGGGGGGGGGCCTGAATATGCCAGATGTTAACTGGAGAACCTTTGCTGCAGCCACATACAAGACCAGGTTCATTCTCAATGCCCTACAGGGGGCATGCCTCAGACAGCTGGTGTTGGAACCCACTTGGGAGGGAGCAGTCTTAGACGTTACTCTCAAATGGGGACAGAGAGAGGATCTCAAATTTAGAAGTGGGTAGCCATCTGGGAACAAGTGACCACCAAATAGTGTGGTTCACGATAAACACAGCTGTAGAGTCAAGCCATACAAAAGTGAGGGTACTGGACTTTAGGAGGGCTGACTTTGTCAAAATTGGAGTGTGTCTCAGAAAAGCACTAGCAAACTGGCAAGGAGGAGGAACAATTGGGAAACATCAAAACTGCAATCACAGAGGCAGTAAGCCTTGGTGTGAAGCAAATAAATCAAAACAAAGGAAAAAAAAATACTATGGTTCTCAAAAGAGGTGGTGGGGAAGGTTAGGGAGAAAAATATAGCATTCAGGAAGTATAAGAAAACACAAAAGGAGCAGGGCAGAGAACTGTATCAGTTAAAGGAGAAGGAAGTAGTGAAGGCAGTCAGAATAGCCAGCTCAGTTAAGAAGGGGGATAAGACCTTTTATAGGTACACTAGGGAGCGAAGAAACACCAAAGGAGGAATAGTGAGGCTTAATAAAGGAGAAGGTGGGTGCGAAGAGAGTGACCGTGAAAAAGCAGGGATACTGAACGAATACTTCTGCTCAGTATTCACAAAAGAAGAGGAGGGGGAGATACCTAATCCAGTCAATAGAAGCACTCTGGATGGGGGGTTGATTCCAGTCCATTCACAGAAGAAAGGGTTCTGAAAGAACTCCTAAAACTGAAGGTGAGCAAAGCAATGGGGCCTGACAGGATTCACCCCCAGAAGTGTAGAAGAACTAAGAGGAGAACTAGTGACACCACTGACTCCCCTTTTTAACAAATCATGGGAGGATGGTGTGGTACCTAAGGACTGGAGGAGGGTGGATGTAATTCCCCTTCACAAAAGTGGGAGCAAAGCAGAAGCAGGAAACTATATACCTGTTAGTTTGACCTCAGTTGTAGGGAAAATGATGGAATCTCTTCTAAAGGAAAGAATTATTGAGTACCTAGAGGCCAGCAGGACACAGGACCCAAGGCAGCATGGATTCGCAGTGAGAAGGTCATGTCAGACGAATCTAATAGCTTTCTTTGACTAGGTGATCAAAGTAGTAGACCAGGGAGGGACTGTGGACATGGCCTACATAGATTTTAGGAAAGCATTTGATGCAGTCTCACACAAAAGATTAATAAATTAGCCAGCCTGGGAGTGGGTCCCAGGATAGTAGCCTGGGTAAAACATTGGCTGAACAACAGGACACAGAGGGTAGTAGTAAACTGAGTCCACTCTGAAGAAAGGGGGGGTTACTAGTGGAGTACCGCAGGGTTCAGTACTGGGTCCAGTCCTTTTTAATGCCTTTATAAGTGACATTGCAGAGGGACTGGAAGGAAAAGTATGCCTCTTTGCAGACAATACAAAGATCTGCAACAGGGTTGATGGATGGGAGGAGGGGGTGGAAAAGATGAGAAGGGACTTGGCAAGGTTGTAGGAATGGTCAGAAGTATGGCAGCTTAGATTTAATGCAAAGAAGTGTGAAGTAATACACCTGGGGAAACAAAACCAGGGGAAGAGTACTACATACAGTGAGGGGACTACAGCAACAAAATGGAAGGGGACCTGGGGTGATCGCAGCAGATGACCTTAAGGTTGGCATGCAATGTGAGAAGGCAGTAAGGAGGCTGGGTGGATACCGGGATGTATAGGAAGAGGCAACACCAGTAGAAAACAGAAAGTTGTTATTCCTCTGTACAGACAGTTGGTGAGACACCATCTGGAGTACTGCGTGCAGTTCTGGAGACCCCATCTCCGCAAGGATATAGACAGGATGGAGGCAGTCCAGAGGAGGGCAACTAAAATGATGCAGGGTCTGCACCAGAAACCATACGAAAAGAGACTAAAGGAGCTTAATATGTATACCCTTGAGGAAAGGAGGGGGAGAGGGGGGACATGATAGAAACTTTCAAGTACCTCAAGGGAATCAACAAAGTTCAGGATGGTAGCATCTGTCAGAAAAAGAGATGTGCAAGAACAAGGGGACACAATTTGAAGATAGAGGGGGGACGGCTCAGGGGCAACATGAAGTATTTTTTTCATGGAGAGGATGGTGGACGCATGCAACGGCCTTTCTGAGGAGGTCGTGGGATCACAAACAGTGGGGGCATTCAAGAAAGCATGGGACAAACATTAGGTGATTCTGGGGGTGAGGGGTAGGAGGAAGTAGGCTGCTGGTTAACTAGGATCTGCAGCTTATCCAGTAGGTAGGGAAATGGGCAGACTGGGTGGGCCAAGCAGTCCTTATCTGCCATCAAAGTCTGTGTTTCTAAAGCATTCCTATAGAGAAGCCAGAAAAAAGACAGCATAGAAGATGGAAAACAAGTGCAAACATTTTCTGGTTTTTTTTTTTTTTTTTTTTTTTAAAGGTGATGAAAGATGCCCACGTGGATGCAGTGATGATCCTAGGAGAAGCCTTTTCCTCTGCTGAGCCCTTCAACTTTGGCTGTCAGACCACCACCCGCCGCATTCATAGCATCATCCCCATCATGCTGAAGCACCGCTTGACCCCGCCCCCCGAGGAGACTTACTCTCTTCACCGCAAGATGGCAGGTTCCTTCTTGATCTGCACTAAGCTGAGGGCCAAGATCCCCTGTAAGCTCATGTTTGACAAGTCCTATGCTAGGTACTGGCAGGCCGAGGCTTAGTAGAGCAGCCATCCTGGAGCCAGAATAGCAGTTTGCAAGGCTTTGAAGGTCTTCATGTTATCCTCCTTGCTCCCCATTTGTCATCCTTGTTTTCACATTTATTGGAACTGTAGCACAGTCAGAAACAAAGTAGACATTTTACAAAATTAGAGTCTGAGGTCAAGGTGAACAGGAAAATACTGAAGACTCAACTGAAAATCTGCTTGTGTCTTGTGGATCACAGCTCTGGGTTCAGTACTGCATGACATGTCACCCACTGCATCGTGAACTTCAAAAGGGGCGTGAACTAAAGCAGACCGACTGCAGCTTGAGGTGGTTAGGCAGTTGTTGCCCAGGGGAAGGAGGGGGAAACTCCTGCTGGATTTCTTGCAAATTGTTTGGACTTGGGTGGTGCTTGCTTCAAATTGAAGTACTGTATGTGTGTTTAAAAACTATATGGTGAAGAAGAATGAAGGCTGCTTAAAATAAGCAAAACATTAAGACAACTGGATGAATTTGACATTTTTGGCACCCCTGAACTTATTTTGGCAGGTGTTGGCTTTTATTGGGGCTTATTAGCCACATGTCGATTTTTAGGGGTCTGGTCAATATGTGAGCATGATCTTCATTGAGTGATGAGCTGGTTGTACAGGCCATTGCATTGGCTTTCTGCTCATCTGACTAAACTGGTTAGGGATCAGCTGTTCTGATGGAGAATGTCAGAGCTCAGGTTGAAGAAAGTCCCCTTGACTTCTCTTACGTAAAGGAGCACCTCTGTGAACACATTCAAGTTCAGTCCAGCGTGGCCGGATCCATTTCACAAGAATGAATTGACTGTTCATTGCACTCCAAACATCCAGAGATGAATTACACATTCTTTATCAGTATGATGCTAATAATTCTATCAGTGTATTACTTTGTTCTTAGACTGGTTTATTTTCCCTAAAAACAGGTGTCCAGTGGCATCTAGGAGGAACTGTGAAGCATTCCTGCCCAGTTGCTGTTGATAGAAGCCTTTGGAGGGTTTGACTTTAGTCCTGTTAATTGGAGTGCTTGGAATAAACTGGAGGTGAACTAGCTACACCTGGTAAGCTATGTAGGGTTCCATGAGAAAGTAGGAAGGGAGAGAACAACTAGTTGCCAGATGATGGTCCTATCATTAACTGGGGCTTTCATTTCACCGTCTCAGAATAAGAGTTGAAAGACTGGCTGCTTACAGAATGTCAGTCAGAAAAAGTTTTTTCACCTTTTGCTGCTAAACTGTGTTTATTTTAAATAAATTTTGTTAAACCTCAGTCTGTCGACCTACCGACACCCAAGGCAGGCTTTGAAAATGTTTCTAATCCAGTATTTCTCCCCTCAAACTTCAAAACTAGCACTGTGTAGCAAAATTCAGAGTGGTTCTGCAGCTGTGCCTCTTTCAACTTCAACTCAGTACAAAGGGACGAGTCTAATTATTGTTATAAAATTATTTAACACAACTGTTTGCTCAGAAAATTAAACTTTAAATGTTTGATATTTTGATTTTAATTTTCCCACTGTTTTCAGTCCACATGGAGCAGGGGATTGTGGGACACTGGAAGTCCCCTAAAAAGGACTCGGACAAGATGAGTGCTCCAACTGCTGCCCCCAGCCCTCCCTGAAAGTCAGGAGGGCTTGGGCAGCATAGCAAGGGTTGTCACTGGGCCTGCCGTGGTCAGCTGCTGCAGTAGGGAGGGTTACAGTTATAGCAGAATTCCTGCCCATGTAGCCTGCACCTCCTCCACCAGCATGCCATACCATAGTACATGACGCTGAGCGGAGCACTGTCCCTCAGACACTTCCTCAGTCTGCCCGCGTATAGAGCCACTGACAGATGAGGATCAGGTGTGGAAGGGGCACATACCCTTTCCTTGAAGGCTGGGGTCCAAACAGACCGCCGATGTGCCACTTTTCATCTTAGGGAAGCCATCGTGCCAAGTTTATGTGACACACAGTGTTATTGCATAAACCCTAATATGAACAAAAATCTGGCACGCTGGGAGCCCCTTTCTTTTTATTTACAGCAGGTTGCAGTGTTAAAATCTGAGTGACCATAGAAACGTTTTCTGTTGCTTTTAACAGAGTTTATTTTAAGGCTGTGTTTTACAAACCTGCTATTCCCCTTTTGGAGCCAAAACAGGATACATCCTCAGATGTTTAGATGAGGAAAGAATGTGGATCATATTCATTGATAGCTACTCAGGGGCGTGCAGTGCTGTATTCTAGTCCTTTGTATTCCTTCATGTTAACACACATGATTTTTACAGCAGTTCTGCTGTCTGGTAGTACACAGATAGGATGGTATCCAGAGATGTGTACAGGTACCCAAAAAGCTGTTTCTACAGAACAAAAAATATGTGTTGTTACTTTTCAAAAACTGCACCAACAACTTTTAAATTAGTAAGAAAATTCATTGGGTATCCTTTTTTTTTTTTAATCAAGGTGAAGAAAGCAGGTTGACTGAATTTAAAGTTGTTTTAATTATTTTTTTCTGTTTGTTTATAAATGCCGGGGTTATCTTTTTGGTACCATTACTGACCTGAGATGCCATGGTGAATTAAATATGTAACCTGATTTCATGAGTGTAAAGTCCTCTCCCTCACAATCTATGTTTTGAGGGTTAGCCTTGATCAGTTTGCACTTTTCGAAAAAATAAAAAAAAAAATGGTTTAGTGCTTTAAAAACCAAGTTTTCTTTAAATATACTGAAGAAGGACTACTACTGTATAATCTTATCATTGAAATAATTTGAAAGTGTATTTTCAGTAGCCAAGGCTACTGCATTTAACATAAAACGTTTGTACATCATGGGCATTCCCCTGATGAATGTTTGTTAGCGGACTGAGTTTTCTCCTGACAAGGTTTTGTCAGTCTCGACTAATTTTGCCGCTGCTGGAATTTTACAGCCGATGCTTGGTCTTTGAAAAGATGACAACAGGCAAGTGCTGACTTTGTTGCCCACTGATCTCGTAATCGGGGACTGCTTGACTCCATAAATATCTGCAGAACTAGCCAGTTGCTTTACGGTATGGAATATATTGTTTAACTGTCCTATGTTTACATGCATGCAAGAACAATCTATATTGTATCTACACATGATGTATATTCTCTGTGTGCAGTATCTCGTATTATCATACATGTATGTGCATGTACAGGGGCAGGAATTAGCAGCTACAGGCTACCAACCTGATGTGTAGGCTAACACAGTCACAGCTGACAGTCAAACCACCAGGAGGTCCCTTTGTGGGTTCAGTAAAGTGAAGCAGCCTGTCTGCCATTAGGTGAACAGTATGTACCTTTGTATACCGTAACAAATGGAATGTCTTTTTTTATTTAGGGCAACATTTTAAAATTTCAGTACAGTTTGTAATTTGCAGAGTGCAGTCTGGAGTTTTGTGATCTACAGTACTTAGTCACCTAATTTTGCGGGGTTGTTTGTATTTTTTTTCCTGGCCAGGCAACTAAAGAGCTTAATCCGGTAAACTGCTCAATAGAAATGATGTTGATGCCTTTACGTACATGCATGTAAAATGCGACTTTGTTCAAATTCCATCCAAAACATAGTGCTGCAGCAGTAGTTGAAGGGTATTCATGTAGACCAAGAATAGCATTTCCTGCATTATGCAGTCCATAGTACTGGGTCATATACAGGGCTTAAACTGCACAGAACTAAAACTGCTGCATTTGTAGGGGGCCAGTTATGAGAAAATGGATGAAAGCCATGTTATTTTCCTTTACTGCAGACTTTGTTGTTCTGTTCTCAAGCATGTATTAAAATGTCTTTCTTTAAAAATTCCAAAGTCAGGTACTTAATATGAAGATACTGAGGGGCAAAGGAACAGCTACGTCTCGGAGGGAAAGGAACTAGAGTCAGAAATGAAGCAGCTGGCATGATATGCCTCCAGGTACTAATGGGAAAGCTTGCCTGTGGTTAGATGGGGCAACTGGCTAACTCTTCCGCACGGTATTACTTAAGGCAGTCAATCCTAACCCGTCTGCCTGAGTGTGCTTCACGTGTGGTTGCTTCTTGCATTCTCTGGGTCTCATGAGTTTGGGCTCTGAGTGTTTTGCTGACTTTCATCTGGTTTAAATTCCACCTGTGTTTCTTTGTGCCCTGTTTGCATTTCTCTGTGCTTCGCACGCTGCAGCGCCACCATCGGCAGTGCCCATTCTCTCTCCCTGCTGTGTGAGCATTGTCCTTCCTCTGCCTGCCCTTTTTCTTTTTTGTTTTATCCCCTTAATCCTGAACAGCCACTTACCTTGCAAGTGTTTTCCCAGGCTGCACCCTTATTCTTGTGCCTGTTCTCTGCTGGCCAGCCTTCCCTTCTGGTTGGCAGATCTGCTTTTTCAGCGTTCCCCCCCCTTTGAATCTAGCACTACCACATTGAGTTGAAAATATCTGTGAGAAGGACCTGTCTTTCTTGTTTATCCTGTTTCTATGTCTGTCTGTCCCTTCCTGGTCAGGACAGCAGTTTGCATGCCATGCACTCACTGCTTACATATCTCCCACTCTTACTGCACTCTCTCCTCCCTTTGAATCTAGAGCTGTTTCTAGCTCCCTTTTGTATTTCTGTCTGTATCCCCTCCTTTATTGACTGCTCTTCCCTTCCTGTCAGTGGCTCCAGTAGCGTTGCCTCTCTTCCTTAAAGTGACAGTATGCTTCTTTTTGTGTAGTTTTTTGTGCTTGTATGTGCTCCCCTTTTGCTCTCTGACTGCAGCACACACCAGGCCTAAAGCTCCTTAGCTATCTGCCATGCACAACATTGGGTCATCTCCTGTTCTTCTCAGCTTCCCCTTTATGCACATCACTAGAGTTTCAGCAGACTGGTTTCATATGGTGCTGGATTACTGATTGAGCTCCCCCCCCCCCCCAATTTTTTCTTGCCAGCTGCCAGGTCTTCCTTCCATCTGCCCAAGCCCTTCTGTCTGCCCATAGTCACCAGATGGTCCAGCCCACCACCAACTTCTGCTCAGCATACTCACTGGAATTCCTGACCATAACCCACAGCTTATTACCTATGGTTAGGACTCACCTGGTTCCCTAAGCAGGGAGGAGGATTCTTCACTCAATGGTCAAAGTCCAGGAGGAGGAGGAGATGGCAAGGTGCAAGAGGAGATGGTAGGATTCTGCTGTGGCACAGTGGCAGGCTGGCTTCATTTGCCTGGTGCTGCTGGGGTATGTTTTCCCCTTATCACTCCCTGGGGTGTGATAAAAAAAAGTCTGCATCAAAAGCCTATTTGGAGAGACTGAAGGAACTCTATATGTACACTCTGCAACAAAGGAGAAAGAGGGAGGATATGATAGAGACCTTTAAATACCTCACAGGGTAAGTAAGGTACAGGAGGAAAGTGTTTTTTCAGAAAAAAGGTGCTCAACAACAAGGGGACATGCTATGAAGCTGGTGGGTGAGGTAGATTCAGGAGTGATGCGAGGAAGCACTCCTGTACAGAAAGCGGTGGATTCCTGGAACAGCTTGCCTGTGTGTGGTGGGAATGAAAACAGTGGTGGGGATCTCCTTCGAGAATATCTCTTTCATCAGGCCACACCTTTAGAACAAATGGCCACCAGGCACTAGGATCACATGGAATCTTTTGCAAGCAGCCAGCCAGGGGCCGACCACGACGACGTCTGCAGATACATGAAACATTGGCGGCCCCATCTCTCCTCAGTTCTTTTCCTGCCATAGATCAGACTCATCGGATTCGTGGAAATGTTACAGCTCATAGCCACCATTTACTTCTTTCTACTGTATATATCTAAGTAATCACTTTTTGAAGTGATTTTCAGCAACCTGCATGTTGTCGAAAGAAAACTCTAAACTTTTCCAATACTGATAGTGCAGAGAGAAAAATCTACATGGGAGACTCCCACCATGTCTGTGTCTGCTGCTTAGGCCACGACCACAGTGTGAAGGCTTGAGAGATTTGCTAGGGGTTAAATTCTGCAACCAGGTGATAAAAAAAGGGGGCTTTGGAAAAATTTGTCATTTTTAATTTTTATACTGGAAAGGTATGTTAGCAAAATTGCCCGTTTTCACAAGCATCCAGTGATAAACCACAATTAAAACAGACATAATCTGAGCAAATACAATGACACAGAACAAAAAATTAAAAATATTTACATACATTTCTGTTAAGTAGACGTTTTAAATTGTTTTAAATAACGATGTTGGACACTAAATCAATGATATAGATAAACTATTAAAAAGATTAACTCCCCTGTATGATAGAAAAAGTTGTGCTTGTGTTGTATAGCAGAACAGAACTGTAAAGAAATTACCTGTAGTAAATCTAGAAGTATGTCCATTAACAGATCTCTGAAATGGGGAGACAGAGCTATTGGCCATTTGACCCAAATTAATTTAAACAAAAAAATGGCAGAATCTTATTGTTCAGTCTATCCTCTGAAGAAAGCCAGTTTAAAGCTTTGTAGAGGTCACAATGATGGGTCATCCTTGGGAGCCCAGTGACAAACCGAATATTATGGTACAGTACATGGTCCTCAGCCTACCAAGAATTTTTGAGGAGGAGTAAACCAATGAGCTATAGTCTATTAGGGGGAAGAAAAAAACTATTTGCCAACAAACCGCTTTATTTCAGGTATCAAAAATTGTTTCACTCGGTACAACATGCCAAGCCTTTGATGTAAGTTTTTAATCAGCTGACTGGTGTGATTTTCAGAAGTTAATTGACTATAATAACTGGTGACCCCCAATAACCCATTTTTGAGACTTGTAAAAAGTCATATCAACCTGCAAGTTGATATGGCAAAGTGATATCGACCTGTGAGTTGATATTGCAGAGTCATAACCTGCGAGTTGATATGGCTTTTACTGTCTCGTGCCAGGTTGTGTGTACCACGCCAAGGTACTTGCCAACTCAGAAAATTGAACTGTTCATTTTTGTTTTTTAAACAATGAAGAAGCCGTTGAACCTTCACCTTGTCGTCATAACAACCAGCATGCCATGGAGCCCATACAGAGGTCGAATCAGCAACCCAGGAAGCATGTAATGCTAAGACTCTGAGCTTTGTTTACTTAGCACTAGTTATTATAAAAATAACACACATGAAGGTGTGTGATCTGCAGTTTTTTTACACACCGTTTGTGTGTGACATATGTAAACCTCTCGAGGTTTATGTATTATCACACACCCTGGATGTGTAGAAAAACTGCATATCACACACCTACATACGCATTATTCTCCATATCTAGGGTTACACAAGAGATTTAAAATCAATAACTCAGTCAGGTGTCCATCTTTATCTTTGAGAATAAAGTCGAAGTCAGTGGACCTTCTTGTGCCCGAAAAGACCATTGACCTTGTGTTTTTAGAGTTAAGGAGTAAACCATGTGCAGAAAACCAAGAATGCAGCCTGCTAAAATCACTCTGGAGTTTATGAAGAAGTACTGAGGGACTGTTACCTTTGCAAAAAAAAGAACTACATTGTCAGCAAAAAAAAAAATCAGTTTGGTATTCCTACATATTTCTGGTGAAGAACTGACAAAAAGTATAATAAAGGGCCTAATATAAAACCCTGTGGCACTCCACATTTTAATTAAACACATATCAGAGTATAGCCTCTCAATCTTACTTCGAGGGTATCTTTTGCAGCAGGCCATCACCGATAGGACTTGGCCGCCAGGCACTAGAACCACACAAAAACCTTCTAGCTAGCAGTCAACCAGAAGGGGTGGCCCATCTCTGATGTCAGCCAAGCCTATAAAGGCAGGCAGCCCACACACCCTTGTCAGTTCTTTCCCGCTGTCGAGCTTTGCACATCGGACCACTGATACCGCTGCAGCTACAGTTGACTACCATTTTCCCGCATTTGCGCTTTATTCTTTTTTGATTTTTAGTTGGTTTAACATCAGGATTTCGGTGTACTCACGTAATGGTTTATGTTTTCAAAACCATCCTCATCTTCTGACCGCTCCATGAAGTCAAGGACAAGGATGGTCATTCTGCCTGTGTCTTGTGCCTAGGCTCAGACCACGACGTCCAAGGCTGCGAGGCCTGCCAGATGTTCAACCTGGCCACCAGGAGATGGCTCCAGAAGATCCTGGAGAATCAACTCCTTAAGCAGAAGGTTGCCTTGATGGAACAGGAGCTCCTCCATTTCCCCAGCCCAGTCCTCAGGGTCTTTGAAGTCCTGGGACAAAACTACCTGGAAGCATAAGATTAGGGACAAGGACTGGGATCGACTCCGGACTGCCTCACCCTCACAGTCCCCACACAAGCAGTCCTTGACCATGAAACTGTCTTCCTCTCTTGGGAGGGTTGACCTCCTTGGCCCCGCATACCCTAACTTCCACAGGGCTACTGGTGGCCCCACCGCCTACGTCTTTCCTTGTGGGCAGCGGCTCTTTGGGACAGGGTACTCTGTATCCTGTCTCCCAGCCGCTGTTGTTCCAGCCCTTGTTTTCTGTGGGCTCACAGTCTGGCGGCTCGAACGGAATCTCTTCGGCTGGTGCAGCTAGCACCAGTCTCCCACCTGCCGTCCCATGACACCACCAATCTCATCCTCTGGGGTTGTCACCGGTTCTGCCCCTCTTGCTTAGAGGCAGTTACTGCAGGATACCTGGGCCCAGTTTCTCTGGCACCTGTCTCCCTACAGCCGACGCCCATGGACTCCCCTCTGGCATTACCTCAGCCAACACTCGCTGTGCCTGTGCCTCTCCTCCCTGTGCCGCAGCCAGCGGGACCCACACTAGCCCTTCCCCCTCAGCCAGTGCCTGTGGGCCTGTCGCCTGTCCTTCTGCCACCCACTCCGGTGGGTCTGGTGCCTGTCCTGCAACAACCTACTCCTGCAGGACCTCAGCCTGGATACCTTGTGCCAGCTGATGCTGGTCCAGTGCTTGTATACCTCTGCCCTGTGCCGGAGGGACCTACACCAGGCTACCCATACCCAGCTCCTTTGGAACCATCGCCGGTCCCCACTTACCCAACACCAGCCCCTTTGGATTATCTTGGTCTGATTTCAGCTTTGTGGTCCTTTATGCAGACACGGGTCCCTCCACAGAGGGCACCAGCCCCGGCCACCCCTTAAGGGCCTCCTTCGGGACCCATTTCCCCGTTCCCTGTTAAGCAGGGCTCTAGAGTTCCTTGCACACCTAGGGATAGGCTTGATGCTGGGTCAGCTGGACACTCGATCATCAACCCGAGGATAGGGGGCATGACTCAGACAATGCTGACCAGAGTTTCGCTAGCGAGTCTCCTCCTTAGGCCCAGAATCCTCCAAAGGGGAAGAGGCACCGAGCAACGTCCCCTAATCCACCTGGATGACCCCATTTTTTTTTGTATACTTTATGCTCCTCAAGGCATCTCTTAGAGGCGCCCACTCGACTTACACCTTTACTGCCTGCTGAGACCCCTTCCTCCGAGACCCAACCAGGACTTTCCAGTCCCGAGGATCACCCCCCCAGGGGCCACCCACCTACCTACCTGGTGGCCTATCTGAGATTAGAGGGTCTATCCTGGTAGAGGCCCTGGAGGACCAGAGGAGGAGTGGTCCAGTGCTGAGGATGTGGGCTTGGTCACTGGAGCCCTTGTCACCTCCCTGTCCCTTCGGGTATTTTAATCTTTGTGGTTTTCCCTCTGGAGCACGGATGTGTAATGATGTCCTGGCACAGATGTGCCGATGTCCACTGCCGCTCCACCCCCAAAATGTGGCACCGCATGTTCCTTGCGCTACCCCCAGTCTCCATCAGGGGTTGCCAAGGGGTGGTGCGAAGCCCGGATCCCTCCTTGAGAAGGGAGAGCAGTCTTCTGGATGCTCAGTCCCTTCCCGAACCCAGGTTGCTGGCATGGTGCGAGGTGTGGTGTTCAGCACTTCAACCCTCAGCGCCACTGGGCTGGTGGACGCCATGTTTATGGTCATCATGAGGTACATTCAGGCCACTAGGAGGTGGGAGATAGAAGAACAGAATCCAGAGAGACGTTGGCTGACAATCTATGTCAGCCTGATGCCCCATCTCTGTTGATCCCCTGATTATCAGCTCCTGTGAGGACATTCCCTGGGCTGCTTGCAACCGCCCCCATACAGTTCCAGCGGTGTCCAAAAAATCTGACAGGCTTTACCACGCCCAACTGGCAGAGTCGTGCTGGCCAGACAGCCCAAGGCTGGTCCAGATGTATCAATCTCGGCTCATGACCCCACTAAGAGACCAAAGCACCTAAGCTTCCTTCCCCCGGACAGGGAGTCTCGCCAGCTGGACCATATGGGCAAGTGTGCCTTCGCCTCTGCCACGCTGGCCATTCGGGCCATCAGTTATTTCACCCATATGGTACAATACCAGTACCTGCTATGGGATCAGGCTAGGCAGGCTGTCCTAGCCATGTCATATGACCCTCCATGTAGCAAACCCTCCAGGCCTTCAAAACGGGCTGGGACGTCAGTACCCATGTCCTCAGGGCTGTCTATGATGCGGTAGATGCCTCGGGACAGGCAGCGGCCATTGGCATCTGTATAAGGTACCCCTCCTGACTTTCAGGTGTCTGGTTTCGCGCAGGATGTCCAATGTAACATAATGGAAGCACCCTTCAGACCTTTTTGGGGGAGATGTCCAGTATATCCTTTACAAACTCCAGACCTCAGGATGGGCTCTCGGATCCATCCATTCTATGTATCATACCCAGCCAGAGTCAGGGCAGCAGGTTCCTTTTCGTCACTCCTCTCACAGACAGGTCTGCCCCCTCCCAAAACCCAGGGCAAGCGCAAAGCAGGGGAAGTGCTCCCACCTCTGCCACCACCCGCAGCACCTCAGTTGCAGCAGCGGCTGCTCCCGCCTTCTGACTCCTTGCCAGGCACCCCCAGTTGTTCCACAGGAGGTGGTCATTGTGGGTCGCTTCTACCTGCACCTGGACAGGTGGAGGGAAATCACCACAGACAACTGGGTACCGCAGCTCATCGAGCACAGCAACACTCTCAAGCTCAAAGGGTGGCCTCCAGAAAACCTGGGCAATTCCTTGTATCCTCCCAGCCACACCCCTCTCATCCGAAAGGTAATTCAGACTTCGGAAAAAGGCCTGATCCAGTCCTGCAGTATCGACAGGAAAGTAAGTTCTACTCCCACTTCTTCTTGGTCCCCAAGGGGACTGTAGACTTTCGACCCATCCTGGAACTCAGCCAGCTGAACCTGTTTATAGAGTACTAACACTTCGGGATGGTCACCCTTCAGGTTTTACTGTCCGTGCTACATCAGGGAGACTGGCTTTGTTCCCCAGGTATACAGGATGCCTATCTGCATACCAAGGTTTTCACCTCCCACCAGCACTTCCTCCGTTTCCATTTCCAGGGAGCGCACGAGTTCAGTGCTCTGCCCTTTGGTTTTGCCTCAGCCCCCAGGGTCTTCACTAAATGTCTGGTTGTGGTGGCAGCTGCCTTGAGACTGCAGAGATTTTACATCTTTCCCTACTTGGACGATTGGCTGGTAGTGGTGCCGTCCAGGGACTGTCTCCTTCAAACCCTTTGTCACAACTGCAGCCTGTTCCAAGCTTTGGGCATTACTGTCAACCTACTAAAATCATTCTTGACCCCTTGCCATTGCCTCCTGTAAATAGAGGCAGTGCTGGACACCACCCAGGGGAAGGTCTTCTTTCCTCCAGACAGAGCAGAGCGTTTGATGGACCAGTCCCATCTTCTTTACTCCAGCCATCGTGTTCCTGTGAGGGTTTTTCTGAGGCTTTTAGGCCTCATGGCAGCGCTCATTGCCACAGTTCCCCTGGCCAGGCTGCATATGTGAATCCTTCAATGGATGCTATGGGTCCAGTAGGACCAACGCATGGATGCCCTTGATCAGCTAGTGTTGGTGTTGGATCTAGTCAAGAAGGTGCTGTTGTGGTGGCTGGAGCCCAGCAACCTGTTTCAGGGAGGTTGTTTTTTTTTTTTTTTAATGTTCCTCCCACTTGGCAGATCCTTACGATGGACACCTCAGGCCTCGGTTGGGGAGTCCACATGGGGACCCATCAAACTTGAGTCCAAGATAGAGAGGGATTTCCACATAAATATTCTGGAGATGCAAGCAGTTCTGTACCCCCTGAAGGCCTTTCAGAGACAGCTTTCCCTGGGTCTGTAGACAAGCAGGGGGGGACTCATTGCCATACCCTGTGCAGGGAAGCAATGAAAGTCTGGCATTGGGCCATTGAGCACAGCCTGTAACTCTTGGCTGTCCATGTTCCCAGTGACCAAAACATCTTGGCAGACAGTCTAAGCCACTTGGGGTCCAGAGACCACAAGTGGGAACTTCTGACCTCAGTAGTAGAAGACCTCTTCGATAGATGGGGTTGGCCTGAGTTTGACCTTTTTGTGTCTCCACACAATGTAAAACTGCTGCATTTCTGCTCACTATATCGAGGGACTGGAGTTTTCTGGTGAGACACATTGTCACTCTCCTGGACAGGGATGTTTCTGTATGCCTTCTTGCTCCTTCAGTGAATTCTGATCAAACTCCAGATGGATGGTGCTGCAATGATCCTCATCGCCCCCTTCTGGCCTCGTCAGGTCTGGTCCCTCGCGCTGCAACAACTGGCAGTGGAGCCTCCACTGTTCCTGCCCCTGAGCACAGGCTTGCTCTCCCAGGAACAGGGCACCCTGGTCCATCTGGACCTCAAGTCTCTCCAGCTGAGGACATGGCCATTGCCAGATTTGGTTCTCCCCCAGAGTAGCGGATGTCTTGGTGGTGGCCAGGAAGCCTTCCACCAGGGCCACTCGTTCTATGAAATGGAAGCTTTTTGGGTTACATCGCACCATTTAGATAATTTCACCTGTCCAGTAGATTAGGTTTTGGAGTACCTTCTGTCCGTCTTAGACTCAGGTTTGCAGCACTCCTCTATTAAGGTACATCGCTCTGCCATCTCTGCGTATCATGTACCTGTGGATAGGCGCTCACTGGCTCAACTCGATGTGCCCCGCACATTCTTGTGGGGCATTCTGCATGTGAAGCCCCCAATCTGGGACCCTAATTTTGTGTTGTTAAAGATTATGCTACCTCCTTTAGAACCAACCGTGTCTTGCAAGCTTCGCTTTCCGTCGTGGAAAGCATTATTTTCAGGTGCCATTACCTCTGCTTGAAGGATTTCTGAGCTTGATGCACTCCTGTGTAAGGAGCCTTATTTAGTTTTTCACAAAGACAGGCTGTCTTTGCATATAAATCCTATGTTTCTTCCTAATGTGGTGTCTGAGTTTATTTTGAATCTATCCATCCATCTGCCTTTTTATTATCCAGAGCATTCCAGCTAAGGGGAGAGGCATTGCTCCATACCTTTGGTGTGCATAGAATCCTGAGGTACTATACACACCGGGCAAAGGACTCCCAGAAGTAAAATCAGTTTGTTTTGTTCGCCCTTGGGAAAGAGAGCGCTCCAGTGTCCAAACAGTGTTTACCTAAATGGTTAGCCAATTGCATTGTCTATTGTTCCCAGAAGTACAGCAAGAAAACTAGGTTTGCTGGCCAAGGCACCTAGGTGCACCTGAGCTCTTTTTTTTTCTCCCAGGTTGCTTGAAAGGACAGGGCAAAGAACGTTACCAGAGCAAGGAAAAGGATTAAGGCTTCTTTTGGCTAGGCAGATTTACTGTGTGTTATTTTTTATTTTGTACTCATAGGTATTGTTACTGTTTGTTGCTAGCATTTTATTTCTTTATTTTTCTCTGATTCAAAGTGTTGTTGCTGGGTATACCTTCTGCTGCATTATTACAGGGTGTGTGCTTACAGATTACTGCTGTAATCTTCTGATACAAATTGTCTTTTTGCAAGGTACATCTTCTGTTACTGCTTTATTTTTCTCTGTAGCAAAGTGTTTCTTACTGGGTATATCTTCTGTGAAATTATTACAGGTGTTGCTTACATTTTTGTGACTTTTTATCATTAGGCTAAGCAAAATTACTGTTTGCCACTATTTTATCTTTTTTTTTGCTGAAAAGTTTTTTTTGTTTGTCTAAGAGGTGTGGGAGTTGCCTTCTCACATTGAAGGAGCCAATTGCTTTCCTCCCACAGCTTTTCCAGGGGATTAAGTGTGTATCGGGGGGGGGGGGGTGGAGCTGACAAAATGTCAGTAACTCCCAACAGAAGGAAGGGTTAAAAGGTCAGGTTGATATCTTGGAGGTGGAAGACTAGGTTTGCTGGCCAAGGTACTTTCAGAGCAAAGAACCTTACCAGAGCAAGGAAACAAACACATAATTTGATGGCAGATAAGGACTGCTTGGCCCACCTACTGTGCCCATTTCCCTACCTAATGCATAGGCTGCAGCGCCTGGTTAACCAACAGCCTACTTCCTCCTACACCCTAGAATTGCCTTATGTCTGTCCCATGCATTCTTGAATTCCCCCAGTTTTTGACTCCACTACCTCCTCAGGAAGGTTGTTCCATGCATCCACAGCCCTCTCTGTGAAAAAGTACTTCCTCACATTACCTCTGAGCTGTACCCCCCCATCTTCAGATAGTGCCCCCTTGTTCTTGCACATCTCCTTTTTTTTGAAATATGCTATTGTCTTGGACTCTGTTGATTCCCTTGATGTACTTGAAAGTTTCTATCATGTCCCCTTCTCACTCCTCTGGATTAAGGCTTCTTTTGGCTAGGCAGATTTACTGTGTGTTATTTTTATTTTGTACTCACAGGGATTGTTACTGTTTGTTGCTAACATTTTATTGCTTTATTTTTCTCTGATTCAGAGTGTTGTTGCTGGGTATACCTTCTGCATTATTACAGGGTGTGCCTACAGGTGTGTGCTTACAGATTATTGCTGTAATCTTGTGATTCAAATTGTGTTTTGCAAGGTATATCTTCTGTTACTGCTGTATTTTTCTCTGTAGCAAAGTGTTTCTTTCTGGGTATATTTTCTGTGAAATTATTGTAGGTGCTGCTTTACAGGTTTTATCTATCATTAGGATAAGCTTTCAGGGCTACTGCATTTGTTGCTGGCTGTTTTTGCTCTTACCTCCTTGTTTCTTTTGGCTGTGGTTCTTTTTCAGCCAGTCTGGGAGAGGGGGCAGATGGACGGAAAGTCAGAGAAGGGGAGCTAAACATGTGGCTCAAGGGCTGGTGTCAGGAAAAAGGACATGAATTTGTGGGGAACTGGTGACAGTTTGGGGAGTGAAAGTTCTTCAGATTTGATGGACTGCATCTGACTTAGGAGGGAGTCAGTGCATTGGGGCAGAAGTTTGATCTCTTTGCAAAATATTTAAACTAGCAATGGGGAGAGGGGTGCAGCACCCCTTACGTTGAATGAGAAGAGCACTCTCCCCCAGCTAGTGGTCAAACAGGAGTTCAGCATGTTTGTAATTCATTTGCATCACCTGGTAAGGAAAAGGTCCGCTTGCCATACAACGCACAGGGGAAATGTCAGACCTCGTCCAACAACTAACGCACTGAAATCTGGCCAGTGGAAAAATCATATACCCAAATGTTCGCAGTCTGAGAAACAAGATCTCAGACCTGCAGACAATAATGACAGAGCCTAAACTGGACATAGTAGCCATTAGCAAGACCTGGTTTACCAGTAACCACACTTGAGAGACTTCAGTTACCTGGCTATGTACTGTTCAGAAGAGACCGAGGTGCAGAATGGGAGGGGTGGAGTGGCCCTTTATGTCAATGAAAATAAAGCTACAGAAATTCAGAATACACATAAGGAGCCAGAAGAACTGTGGGTCACCCTGGAAACATGAAATGGGATAGCCATACAGACGGGGGTTGTGTACAGGCCTCCAGACCAGGGGGAGGACATAGACACATTACTGTTAGAAGATATACAAAACATGACAGCTGAAGGAGAGGTTCTGTTAATGGGAGACTTCAACATGCCAGAAACAGATTGGTGAATACCAGCAGAAACATCTGCCAGAACTAGACGTGGTGGATTCCCTAGAGGGGAAGGGCCTCAAACAACTGGTACAACAACCCACAAGAGACAGGGCTATCCTAGATCTAGTATTAACGGGGAAAGGATCACAGATCTCCAGATAGAAGGTCACCTGGGGGCCAGTGACCATCACATGGTATGGTTCAGTTTGGCCAGTAGCACTTAATCATCCCATTCCAAGGCAAAAATATGGGAATTCAGAGGAGCTGATTTTGATAAGATAGCCAACGGAGTTAAGCTAGCCCTGGCAAAAAGAAATACAGGTGAGGGGGTACAGACAAAGTCGGCAAGCATTAAGGATGCAATACTTGAAGCAACGTCCCATTATGTTAGAAAAGGAAGTCCAAAAGAAGAAGAAAACCACTTTGGTTCTCAAAAACAGAAAAGGTCAGTGCCAAAAGACTGGCCTTCAGGAAATGTAAAGGAACGCAGCAGGATGAAGATAGGGAGGCATACCAAACTTCCCTAAAGGAAGCTGGGAAGGCAGGATTCACAGGCTGTAAGAAGTAAAGCCTCTCTCCTTCCAGCTTACATTCTGAAGGGGTGTTGCCCCACCCACGCTACCTTTTTTGCTGCATACACATCACGTGATGTTTCCTAAGTGTCCACTTTCCCTATTTGCAGCTTATAATTTCTGTCTGACTGCTAGGGTTTGCTACAGTGCCCTTTCTCACCCTACTCCATCCACAGCTAATATCAGTTCTGTCCACTAGTAGTCACTACAGATCTTACTTCGAGACGCAGCTCTTGCAGCAGGTTACACCATTAGGACTGAAGCCGGCAGGTGTCAGGACCCCATGGAAAAATTCTAGCTAGCTATCTTCAGCGGGGACCACCCCCGACGTTGGTTCAGCCTCCGTCGTCAGGCGTGGTACAAAAGGGGGCGGTCCCGCCAGATTCCCCAGTTCTTTTCTGCTGTCGACTTAGCTTGTCTCGACCCTTCGGTTTACAGTCTAGCGTGCGACGTGTGGTTTAAGTGCTTCTCTACCGAGAAAATTTGAATTTCTCCAAGCAAGACTTTTGCTGATGTCCTCTCCGACCTCTGGTCACTCCTTCAAGTGTGCTTGTGGGAAACAGATCCCTTTTAAGGACCCCCATACAGCCCGTGCTAGGTGCCTGGGCCCAGACCACGATACCCGGGCCTGCCCGTCCTGCCAGGGGTTCAACAGTCTTATTCGGATCCGACGTCAGAAGGCTCTTCAGGCCTTTTTGTTGGAGGAAAAGCTGAAGACCATGTCCTCCAAGGGGGAATCTGCCTCTCAAAAATCCCACAAGCACGCGGAGAAAAGAAGGGAGAAGGCCCCTTCCAGGTCCCCCTTCCAGGGCTTCGGAGTCACGCAGCTCCGGTTCTAGGTCCGACCGCTCTCCTTCCAGGGCCAGCTCTCAGCCTCCCCCGGCTGCGGTAAGGAAACCTTCTTCTCAGGCCAAGTCCGCCAGGCCGTCCTCGTCTTCATCCAAGGCCTTGGCGAAGTCCGGGGAGCGCCACCACCATCACCACAAGTCGGGTTCCCGCTCCTTGGTACCTGACGTTGGGTCTTCTTCTGTGCCTCCTCGCAAGACGCTGGAGCTCACGCCTTAAAGAGACTAGGGACCCGACGCCAGCGCCGACCATCATCGCCGCGCCGTCATACCTCCCCTGAGCCGCTGCGGCCAGACCGTCGCCGCCAAACCATCACCTCAGCGGACGCCGCAGGGGACCGACGTCCGCCTCCTTGAGAAGAGGGCCGTGTCGCCTCCGACCGACGTTGGTCAGGAGACTTTGACTGAGGAGGACCTAACGCAGCCCGAGGACCAGACGGGCGACCCCGGTTTCGTCGAAACTCCCAGGGAACCCTCGCTGTTACCTGAGCCCCCTGCGGAGCCGACGCCGGGACCCGACGACCGCCCACCGGCGCCCGGGCCATCGTCTGGCCTTTCTTTAGCGGAAGTGAAGGACCTCTTCACCTCCGGGTGGGACACCATAAGGAAGGACATGGTTCCCACTGTTCCTCCTCCTCCTCCAGTTCCTGCATCCCCTTCACCATCGGGGTCCGCAGGCCGTTTACCTTCCCCCCGGGAGCCTAGATCCCCTCCCAGGGGGAGAACAGAAAAATGGAGACCTCCGTCGAAATCTTCTTCTGGATCACCCAGCCCCAAGAGATCCAGGAGACACCGACGTTCGCCTTCAACGGAGGACACTGGATCAGACTACTCTGCCTCTAGATCCCCATCTCCACTCTCCATCCTTTCTCCGGACCCACTTGAGATGCCCAAATCTCCTCCGGATGACCCTTCGTTCCTTGATATTATGAGACACATACAAGAGAACATGGGATGGGATGCAGAAGACCTAGACCCCGAAAGGGTACGCCTCACCAAATATCTTCGGCAGAAGGACCCCAAGCCTGTGGTGGTACCACCCTTGGTGGACACTTTTGTGGACGTCACCAAGGCAGCGTGGAAGCGTTCACACTCACTCCGGCGATGCCGAAAAAGCTGATCGCCTGTACAAGGCCCTAAGGCGACCACCAGTACTTGACGAGCAGCCCCAGGCCGATTCTCTCTGGTCATTACAGCCTCACATGACTGGTCACAGAGGCCGCAACATTTGAGCACCCCTGCCACCTGACCCAGAGTCCAAGCAGTTGATCGCTGGTAGGCGATGTATGCCTCTTACCGCGCCATCAGATCCTTAACTATCTAACCCACATGGTTCAGTTACAGAACGCTTTGGGAACAGGGTCTGAAATGGCTGAAAAATTGCCTGAAGGTGAGCAGAAGGAGGAGATGCTTCAGCTCCTCTGTGACGGGTTCAGACGTGGGGACCAAGTGCTACGAGCGCGATTTACTCTGGTGGACTCATCGGCCCGAGCAGCAGCTTCTGGCGATGCCTCCGGAGACACTCCTGGTTACGCTGCCTCTGGTTTTACCCCGGACGTCCAGAAGAATATTATAGACGCCCTTGAGGGAGAAGTATTGTTTGGTAATCCTTCAGAGAAAATCATTACCAGACTTCAAGAGGCCGGAAGGCGGTAAGGTCAGTTCAGGCCATGTGTCGACCAAGCTTGGTTCCTTCGTAGGAACCAAAGCTGAGTTTCACGGGCGGACGCAGAGGCAGCAGCCCCGCCTCCGCTGACATCAGAGGGTCCCGCTCAGAGAGCCCAGGAAAGCAGCCCGCCAGCCGAGGTCAGCTTTCTCAAGCAGGCCCAGCCAGCGGGCCCATCAGCCACCACAGCCTGACTCCTTCCCGCCCCGCCCTCAGGATCAATGGGAAATCATGGTCGGAGTCGAATTGCAACTTCCTGCCGGGATGGCAGGCTACAACCACCCACAGGTGGGTTCTTCAATTGGTCAGTCTAGGCCACTTTATAGAATTCGCAGAAAAGCCACCCCGAGGCCTCCTTTTGCTCTCCCGTATCCGGTCAGCACAAAGCTTTGATCTGTCAAGAGTACTCACGGCTCCCGCGAAAGGGAGCGAGTAGAGTATGTCCTGGAGAACCAGAGAGGACAAGGATATTATTCCACTTCTTCCTGGTTCCAAAGAAAACAGGGACCTCCGTCCGATTCTGGACCTCAGCGACCTCAACGTTTGTCGCCTACAAGAGATTCCGTGATGGTGACTCTTCTGGGTCTTATTCCATGCAGAAACAAGACGCCTTTTAGCTGCCTCTAGACATGCAGGACGTGATACTTGCATATCCCTATGGCTCAGGCGTACATGAGGTTCCTGCGCCGAGTTTCGACCACCACCTTCAGTTCCGAGCCCTTCCGTCGGACTGTCCTCCGCACCAAGGGTTTTACCAAGTGCATGGCAGTCATGGCAGCTCTCTGAGGAGACAGGCCATTATGTGTCTCCCGTACCTGGACGACTGGCTTCTCATGGCCGCCTCAGAGGCGTTGCTACATGCGATTCAGAGCACCCAGGATCTGTTTCGGCTCTGGCATCCTCATAAATTACGAGAAGTCTCTCCTGGTACTGGCCGCAGAAACTGCGGTTTATAGGCTTAGTACTGGACACTGTTCAGGGAAGAGCTTTTCTTCCGACGGCAGTAGAGCGACGATCAGATCCCTCATAAGGGGATTTATCGCTTCAATCAAGATCGCACCTGCCAGGTCGGCCCTTCGCTGCTCGACACATGGCTGCGCCATTTCTACTGTCCCTTTCGCAAGGCTCCACATGTGGGTAACTCCAGTGGATGCTCAAAGTGCAATGGGACCAAAGGCAAGACCACTTGCAGTATCCGGTCAGAATCACAATTCTGTGATTCGAGATTGGCAGTGGTGGCTAGTCACAGGGTCGCCTCCTCGGGCGCCCTGCTTGTAGCGCCTGGCCCCGGAGGTAACTCCTCTACCACGGACGCCCAGGTCTTGGGTGGGCGGCACACCGGATGGGGTAAAGTCCCAGGGTACGGGACCCAGATGGAAGCTCATCTTCATATCAATGTCCTAGAGATGAGAGCTGCTCCTCTGTGCCCTGCAGGCCTTTCAGTCTGTAATCCTCCGTACTCTTTCTGCTTCAGACAGACAACACGGCGGTGATGTATTACCTCAACAAACAAGGAGGCGACACTTACCTTTGCAGGAGGCCATGAGGGTGTGGGATTGGGTAATCGGACACGCGCAATCCGATCACTGTGCATCGCTCTCGGAGGGCAACACGGTTGCCGACGGCCTGAGTCGTTCCCAGGCCAGAGTCCACGAGTGGGAACTTCTTCAAGAGGTAGCAGAGGATCTGTTTCTTCGATGGGGAATTCCAGAATTAGACTTGTTCGCATCCCCATCCAATGCAAAACTGCCCAATTTTTGCTCGCTAGATCCAGGGCCTGGTGTTTTCTGGCAAGACGCATTATCCCTCTCCTGGGCGAACAGATTCCTCTACGCTTTCCCTCCCTTCCTGTTGATCCAGAGAGTCCTTCTCAAATTGCGCAGGGAGCACGAGCACCATGATCCTAGTGGCCCCATTCTGGCCCAGACAGATCTGGTTCCCTTTGTTGGTGCAACTATCTCGAACCCCTGCCCTGCTGTCGCCTCAGCTCCCACCTACTGTCTCAGGAGAAAGGTTCACTTGTCCATCCGGACCTACGTTCGTTGAACCTGCATGCTTGGCTCCTAGAGACATAGCCATCTTGCGTCACGGGGTCTCGCAAGAGGTTGCAGAGGTCCTTTCTGCAGCCAGAAAGCCGGCAATGCATACGACGTATGCCATGAGTGTTGTCCTGTGGGAGTAATTTTGGATTATCTGCTCTCCCTCTTTCATTCGGGTCTAGCCTACTCCTCTATTAAGGTGCACCTCTGTGCCATTTCGGCCTATCACCTCCCGGTGGGACATCGTACAGTGGCTCAGTTGGACGCCACTCGGGAATTTCTTAGGGGAGTGTTACACCTTAGGCCTCCTATTAAGGACCCTGTGCCTCCATGGGATCTGCTCTTTGTCCTGGAACAGCATATGCTCCCCTTTGAACCTGCCGCTGATTGCAGCCACGCTTCTGGTCGGGAAAACGCTTTAGTTGCTGTTACTTCGGCGAAGAATATCTGAACGCCACGCTCTTATGTGCAAAGAGCCTTATTTAGTTTTCCACCGGGACAGAGTATCCCTGAGGACGAACCCCAAATTTTTGCCTAAGGTCTCTTCTCTCACTCTGAACCAGGATATTGACCTTCCTGTCTACTTCCCAAGTTACTCGAATAGAGGAGAGGCTCTGCTTCACACCCTGGATGTTCACCTCAGCCTGAGGTTTTACCTCAACAGAACTAAGTCTTTTCGTAGTTCTGAGCAGCTTTTTGTTTCCTTCTCTGAGAGAATGATGGGCCAACCCGTATCTAAACAGTCCCTTTCTCGCTGGCTTGTCCAGTGTATTTCTTACTGTTATGATATAAAACAAAGCTCCCTCCCGGCACAGTCCGGGTCATTCTACTAGAGGTGTGGCCACCTCCTTTGCAGCTCTCAGAAATGTCTCCACCTCTGCTATTTGTGCTGCAGCCACTTGGAGTTCTGTGCATACCTTTATCAGGCAATATAGTTTGGACACGCCTTCTCGGCGAAGGGCTGGTTCGGCCTGGCGGTGCTACAGGGTCTCCTGTCCTAGGTTCAGGACCTGAATTCATTTCCTTTTCCTCCTCCCAGAATTTCTGGCATGCTACTGCTTGGGAATCAGTCCTATTGTGCTCCGTTGCAAGAGCTGTGTCTCGAAGTAAGATAAGTACAGTTACGTAAGAACTCACTGTGAACAGTAGATCTTCGAGAACAGCTCTTGCAGCAAGTACCTTCCTGCCCACCTTCCCCTTGAGGTGAGGTATGGCTCAGTTTTTCTGAGCAGGGTTTTTACTTTTCCGTCTTCTGACGGCGTAATCCTCGGTCTCCCATTTTGATGTCAGCCTGCGGCCGGAGGTCTCCCGGAGAATTAGGGAATCTGGCGACCACCCCTTTGTACCACGTCCGACGCCGGAGGCGGTCTCTGCTGAAGATAGCTAGCTAGAATGTTTCCGTGGGGTCCTGACGCCTGCCGGCTTCAGTCCTAATGGTGTAACGTGCTGCAAGAGCTGTTCTCGAAGATCTACTGTTACGGTAAGTTCTTACGTAACTGTACTTTCCCTCCTAGTACCTGTTTCTGCCTTTCTCACACCACTATGTTTCTCTCCTAATCTCTACTTCTCCCCACTACTAAATCCCCTTTTTCTCATAGTTTGCTATTGTCCCTTGCAGGTCTCAAACCCTGTACCCTTGACACCAAAGTCAGCAGCTCTACCACTAAGCCAATCAATCAGGCTAATTTTTGTCTGTTTTTAAAGTTTCTGACTCCATAGTCTGCTAAAATACTTTTATTCTATCTCACTGGAGGCCTCAAATCCTGTACCCTTGATATCAAAGTCAGCAGCTCTGCTACTAAGCCAACAAGTCAAGCTTATTTCTTTTGGTTTGTTTTTAAAGCTCTTAAAGCTTTTTGACCCCCCCCCACCAGCCCTTTGTTCTGACTCCAAGGCTACCTAGGCACCATGTCTGCTCACTTCCTCTTTATGAGCCTCATCTTCATAACCACCCAGAGGCTCACCTCCCACCAGCCAGACCTCACCCCATGCCCTTTGTGGATTGCACCTTCATATCTCTAGAATTACCCATTCCCCCCACCTTGTCATTGCACCCTGGACCCCCGCATCCACCTCCCGCCCTGGCTTCCCTTGGCTCCACCTTCCTTGTGTCTTCCCAACCCTCTAAACCCTGCCCATCCCCTGCTCTACTATGGCCTCCCCCCTCCTCTCAACGTACCCCCCGCAAAAAAAAAAATTAAGTAGCTGCCACCATATGGCTAGAACTTTGGTCATTCTATTACTCCTCTCTGGTAATATCCACCCTATTCCAGGCTCTACCCCCACCAGTCCACCAACTAGGTCCTCTGGACTCCACATTGCCTCTTTGAACATATACAGCCTGCCAAAACAAAATCTGCAGTGCTCCAATGTTGGGCCACCCTACACCAGCCAGACAGCATTGTACTAGTTAAGACCTGGCTCTCCAAATCTATTCCTGACTCCTTTGTCTCACTCCTCGGATACACCCTATAATGGGAAGACCAGGTGGGAAAACGTAGGGACGGTTGTGCGATCTACAGCAGAGATAACATTACTGGCCTAATGCTCCCACCTTCCAAGCTCAAAAACGGAGCCCAAGCCCTCACCCTAAAAATCACCCCGGACCCCTCCAGGGGCCCACAATACTTCACAGTCTGCTATATACCCCCTAAGAACCAAAAGCCAACCATCACATCCCTCACTGATAATCTCTTTACCCTTTCACACAAAGCTGAACAGACACTAGTAGGGGACCTAAATGTCAACTGGCTTGGTCCCTCAGCCACACCAACAAAGGACTCCTTCACCACCCTCGGCATGGTTTGATTATAACCCAACCTACTAGACTTCATCCTTCTACTGGTACCAGCACCCACCTGGATATCATTATCTCTAACTGCCCCCACAAAATCCAGGACATTAAAGTTCTTACCCACTCTCTAAGCGACCACTCACCCATCCTATTCCTATGGACCTTCTCCTCTCCCAAACCCATAGCCCAAACCACCTTCCGAAGGTGTCTCCACCCAGGTGGGTTAAAAAAACGTAAACAACTTCTCACCCAAATGGACTGGTCCCCTATTAATATTGCCCCCAGCATTGACATTGCGCTCGATCTGTCCACGCAGGCCTTCTCTAAGGCATGTGATCTCTAAGCACCACTCACCAAACACCAAACCAGAAGACAAAATGCACCATGGATCACCCCCCTTCCTACTCCAAAAACTGAGGGAAAGGGACAGTCTGGGACAAAGCTACGGAGTCTGGCAGGTCGGCTGACTGACAGTCCTATAATGCTGCACGCAATGAATGCACGCGAGCCATCCGCAAGGCCAAAGTGGACCACCATCAAACTACTCTCATCACCACATTGGGGTCTGCACGGACCTTCTGGAGTAATATCAAAGAACTTAATGGGAAATCTCACTCCCCACCTCCCTCCCAGCTCTCCATAGACGGCACCATTTCCACTGATCCACTTACCATAGCAAACTGTCTAAACACCACCTTCACAGATCTCAGCACTGTTCTCCCCAGTTTCTTGACCCTGTGCCCAACCCCCAAACCTGCAGCACACTCGTTTCCTCCTGCCCAAAATATCTACCCATGAAGCCCATCCATACCTGCAAAAAGCACTAAACAGCAATGACCCCCTAGACACTAGGCTCCTTCAGCTAGTACTTGATGAGGTCCTAGTCCCTCTAACGGACCTACTCAACAGATCCCTTTGCCTGGGGCAATTCCCCAGTGCCTGGAAGACAGCCGACATTACCCCCATTCATAAAAGTGGTGACAAATCCTCCCCCAGTAACTGTTGACCCATCTCCATTTTCTCCCCCCCCCCAAAGCTTTAGAAAAAGTGGTTGCCACACAGCTCACAGAATACCTAGCCAAGCAGGACATATTATGCCTGGAGCAGCATGGCTTCCGTTCAGGCCATAGCACTACCACAGCCCTCCTAGAATTTACCAACTTCCTACACTCTTCTCTAGACTCAGGTAACATTGCTGGAGCTGTGTTCATAGACCTTTCCAAGGTGTTTGACACGGTCTGCCGTCCTCTCCTTCTTGATGCCCTCTACCAACTTGGCTTCTCCACGGGACCCCTGACATGGTGTGCCAGTTACCTCTCCACCTGGTCCCAATGCGTCAAAATAAATGGGACCCTATCCGACACACTACCTGTCCTCTATGGGGTGCCCCAGGGCTCCATCCTGGGTCCACTATTCTTTTCCCTCAACACCTTGCCGAAGGCCTGCTCTGAAAAGAAAACCTACTGTATGCAGATGACGCAGTGCTCTATGCCTCGCATCATAAACCTACTTCCCTCCAGGCCTTCCTCCAACATGCCTTCTTCCAGGCCGAAACATGGTTCAAGGACTGTAGACTGGTCATAAACCTAAAAAAGACGAAATCGATGATTTTCTCTAACCACCAAAACAAAGCGGAAAATGCACCTCATCCTCCCCAGCACCCCCTTGAACAGGTATCCTTCTACAAATATCTTGGGCTTACCCTCGACTCTGCCCTTACCTTCCATGACCATATAAACACCCTAGCGGCTGCCACAAACACTCTGATTGGACTCCTTTACTGGCACAAGGACTGCCTCTGTCCTGATGCCCTTAGGCTTGCCATTACTTCCTCTATACTGTCCCTAGTGGACTATGGACTCCCTGTCTATGGGGCAGTAGATAATTTTGCTCTCCAGAAAATTCAAATCTCCCCCAACAAGGCCTGCAGGCTCCTAACTGGTGCCCCTAGGCTGACCCACACCTGCTCCCTCTATTTCACTTCCAATCTCCTCAACCTCAATGAAAGACTCCACTATTAGACCTACCTACTGACCAAGAAAATTCTGCTCAGTTATTCCCCTCCTGGGGTCACCGCCTCTCTCCAACTTGCCATCCCCTCTATCTCCACCCGCAGCTCGGACAAAGCTATACTGGTGGTACCCAGGGTAAAAAAACTCCCTTGCCCAGAGATCCTTCCGCTACAGGGCCCCTGTATGGTTTAATGCACTCCCAGCCACCATCACCAGCACACCCAAGATTGCCCCTTTAACAGAGTCGCTCTCCACAACCACCTTCTCAATGTCCGCTCCTGTAATTGTAACTAGCCTTCGCTCTCATGCCCAAATCTCTGACAAAGTCCATTATGGACTGCCACCACTTACAACAATGTCTAATCCACCTCTGGCTCATGAATAAGATGAATTATACTGTAATGGATGTTCTCTCCTGGTAACGATGTTTTGCTGTGTTTCTGTAAATATCTGTATCCAAAACTGTATATAATGTTTGAAAAACAATGTCTGTAACCTATACATGACGGCTATTCCATTGTATCTGTATCCTCTCTGGTTTTTGTTTTCTGTCCTCCATGTGACGGAACCTTTGTAAATCCGATAATTCAAATAAATAAAAAATTAAAGGCAATAAGGCAGGCAAAGGCCGAAACCAAGGAAACACTAGCACAAACAGTAAAAGAAGGTGATAAGACTTTCTATAGATACATTAGTGAAAGGAGAAAGTCCAGAGAGGGTATTGCTAAGATCAAAGGGGATAAGGGGGCATGTGAGGAGGAGGACCATGTAAAAGCATCTATCTTAAATAGATACTTCTGCTCAGCATTTACTGAAGAGAAGGAAGGGCAGGGCCCACAGCTCAGCACCATGGACATGGGGGAGGGAGGTGTGCATTAGTCCCTTCACAAAAGAAAGGGTCCTACAAGAGCTCGATAAGCTCAGGGTGGATAAGGCAATGGGACCTGATGGCATACATCCCAGAGTACTAAAGGAGCTAAGGGTGGAACTAGCAGAGCCATTATCAGAGCTGTTTAGTGAGGCTCTGAGCATAGGAAAGAACCCAGAAGACTGGAGAAGGGCTCATGTGATCCCGCTCCACAAGAGTGGTAGCTGGGAACTACAGACCAGTCAGTCTTACCTCGGCAGTGGGCAAGGTTATGGAGGCGCTCCTTAAAGAAAGGATAGTGCAACACCTGGAATCCATAGGAGTACAGGATCCAAGACAGCATGGGTTTACAAAAGGAAGGTCCTGTCAAACTAATCTCGTGGATTTCTTTGGGTAACCAGAGTGGTGGACCAAGGGAGAGTAGTTGGTGTTGGCTACCTTGACTTCAGCAAAGCTTTTGATACTGTTTCACATAAAAGATTGATTAATAAGCTGGATAGGCTTGGGGTGGGTCAGAAGTTGGTCAATTGGTTGATGGGCAGAAACAAGAGAGGTGGTAAACAGTATACAGTCAAAAGAGATGCAAGTCACAAGTGGGGTACCTCAGGGATCAGTCCTGGGGCCAGTCCTCTTCAGTATCTTCATCGGTGACATTGCAGATGGACTGGAGGGTAAGGTTTGTCTGTTTGCAGAGACACCAAGATCTGCAACAGAGTAGATGATTCAGATGGGGTGGGCAGAATGAGAAGAGATTTGGATAACCTACTAAAATGGTCAGAAGAGTGGCAACTGGGGTTTAACGCAAAGAAGTGCAAGATAATGCACATAGGGAAGAGAAACCCTTACGCCACCTATAGGCTGGGAGTGGAGTTGCTGGCAGTCACAAGGGAAGAAAGAGACTTGGGCATCATCATCATCGACAACCTGAAATCCAAGCGGACCACTAAAGCAGTAGGTAAGGCTAGGGGGATGTTGTGGTGTATTAGTAGGGGTATCACAAGTTGTAAGAGGGAGGTAATAATCCCTCTTTACAAGACACTGGTTAGGCCCCATCTGGAGTACTGTGTGCAGTACTGGAGGCCACACCTTCATAAGGATATCAACCAAATTGAGGCAATCCAGAGAAGGGCAACCAAAATGGTGCAGTGACTGCATCAGAAAACATAGGGCAGATTAACAGAGCTCAATATGTATACTCTAGAGCAAAGAAGGGAGAGAGGTGATATGATTGAAACATTCAAACACCTTAAGGGCAGTAACAAGGTGAAATGTCTAACCTGTTTCAGTATAAGAAAAATAGGACAAGACACAGCATGAGATTAGAGGGAGACCGATTAAGGGGTAATGTGAGGAAGTTCTTTTTCACAGAAAGGGTGATGAATGCATGGAATGGCCTGCTTCAGGAAGTGGTGGATATGAATACAGTGCAGGGCTTCAAACAGGCATGAGATAGGCATAAGGGAGCAATACAGATGAGTATGAATAGATAGGCCATTGACAGAGCAAGGGCCGATGGCACATTCATAAGGTAGAAAAAGGAATGGGCAGACTGGATGAGCCTTGTGGTCCTTATCTGCCATCAACTTCTATGTTTCTATGAACTTCCTAGAGGGGATAAAGGCCATTCCATTCCACAAGACATATGGCCGGATCAGTGGCTTGCTTCTGTAATGTGTCAGCTGCTGGAATTTGTGCTACTGCCACCTACAGAACTGTCCACACTTTTAGCAAGCCTTACAGTCTGGACATTGCCTCTAGGCATAGGGCCAACTTTGGCCTAGTTGTCCTCCAAGGCCTTCTTTCATAGACTGCTATTCCTTTGGCATACTCCCAGGCTATCTGTGTATACTGCCAGAACTGCTCGGGACTCGTCCTATCCGTGATGGCCTGCTGCAAAAGAAATGGTAGTACAGTTACGTAAGAATTTACTGCAACAATAGATCTTTAAGAGGATCTCTTGCAGCAGGCCCTGCTTTCCTTCCCCCTCTCCTGTGTCTCTCTCCCCTTCCATGTGGTGAGCCTTCTGCTTTTATTTTTTTCTATGCTATTGGGATACCTTGTACTCTTTGGTTCCCCTCTTCCGGCATCCTGCTTGTGGTCTCTGGTGGGAGAACTGAGGAGGGTATGGGGGACGCCCATCTTTATAGGATTGGCTGACATCTGGTGCTGACATTGGAGGCACCCTCTGGTAGACTGCTAGCTAGAAGGTTTCATAAGTCTTACCAGTGATGGCCTGGTGCAAGAGACCCTCTTGAAGATTTACTGTTTGTAAGTTCTTACATAATTGTATCATCAACCTGTGTGTCCTGTTATATAGGTAATTCCTAATCCATTTAAGTACTTCCCCTGAAAAATGTATATGGGACAATGTATTGAGAAGCACATCATGGTCAACAAGGTTGATTGCCTTGGTGAGGTTCACAGACACAGAGCTAGTATGGAGTCCATCATCCTTAACCCTATATGTATATAAAGTTTGTGAACCTCACCAAGGCAGTCTTTGTATTATGGCAAGCACTAAACCAATGCTGTAGTTCCATCTGAATTTTATATTTTTCTAGAAATTCCATAATCTGATCCAAAACTATTTTTTCCAATATTTTGGAAAGTGGTGCAAGGAGAGAAATTGGCCTGAAATTAGAAACATCATTTGTGGAGCCAGACTTGTGTTGAGGTTTTATGATGGCACTTTTTCTTTTACTAGGGAAAATCCCATTACACAATAATTAAAAATGTTAGTTAAAGGAAGAGTAATGGGTTAACTAGCAGGTTTGAAAATATGACAGTCTATTCCATCTAAACCCAAACTAGGCCTAGGATCATTCTTCGTAATACATTCAATTGTCTCAATCTGCAAGAGGAAACGAAAATAAAACTTCAAGTCTGGAAGGAAAAGACTAAAGGATTGGAGGGTGATTCAGAAGTACCCTCAGAACTAAAATTCTTGGGCTGAAAATCTTTGGACTTGTATCTTTCAAGGTCACTAAAATATGAATTAAATTAGTTTGCAACCTCCTGTGACTCGTGAATAAATCTTCCAGCCTCAGTTACAGTTATTTGGTCATCCTTTTTACCCTGGCCCACTAAATCATTCAAAGTTCTCCATGTGAGTTTGGAACTTCCCCTCTCACAAGTCTGTTAATTTCTAAATAAATTTTTAGCTGCTTGAACTGCTGTTTTGCATTTATTTTGAAGTGTTTTATAGTCTTGTAGGAGACTTAATAGCTTAAATTTCCTGTACATTGCCCAAGCCCTGTCTCTCTTCTGCATTAGATTTAAGAGATCTGATGTGACGTATTCATTTTTTTGACCTCTAACTCTGATTTTTTTTTAAAGGAGTAAAAAAAAATACTTCAAAAGGCTGTAGCACAAATGGAAAAGCAGCTGCAAGAAAAATCGGTGACACCAGCTCCACTGACCAGTTCATGGTTGTCCAAGTCCCAGTAGAAATCTTCTGGGAGTCATAATTACAAGCAGCAGGACAAGACAAGACTTCCTTAGCCAGATTTGGGTCACACCTGTGGACTACGGGTATGACCTCTGCTACAACGTCTGCTCCGGCAGTGTCGCTGACTTCCCTGTCGATTAGACACCAAGGTTGGTCTTGGTGTAGGTGCTATCAGGCCTGTTAAGGTTGGTATGTTACCGTCGTGATGGGGACTCAGACTCCATCATCGACCACTCCAGCAAAGCCCACCAACCAAAGCGGTGTCGACGCTGAGGCAGTCCTTATCACCCTTTCAGACATGATTAGGCATCTACTGCCTGTCTCCCTGTTCCAGGGGGCCCATCAATGGGGATTTCAGTAACTGCCTCATAGATGCCGCAAGGTACTCCCTTGCTGCATAGACATCCTCATCCGCCACCGACGTTGCTGGCACAGTCCTTACCTCCCATCAGTGTTGCAGTTGACGAGTATGAATACAATCCTGATCTTACGATGCAGGAAAGTGAGGTGGAGGAAGACTATGCTGAGAACCACTGTGAACATGGCACCAGCTCCACAGTCTTCTCCTGTAGTGAACACCTGCTACACTGCCTAGTACTGTTCTGTTGCCTGATTTAACAACTTCAGACAAGACCTGCTGCTATCTAGACTGTTGGCATGTACCTGTATGTCCTACAGCTTCACTTCTGTGCCAGTGCTCCACCTCTGCGTTAAAAAGAACTGTGCTTGCATTTCCCAGTAACCGGGGAATTACAGTCAGCAGCAGTAAGGAGGAGGAGACCGGACTACAATGTCATGGAGGAGGAGGAGGAGGGGCAATTGCTGCTTAAAAGACTCGTATGGCTCACAGCACGAGCGTTGTGCCACTTGGTAGAAGAAACACTATTATCAGTCTGCAGAATTTATAAACAACTGTCTTTGTCTATTAAGATAAAGCAGCACTTTTCTTTAGAGCAGTTCTGCATCAATAACTGGGTTATGATTTATTAGCCTTTATAGTATGATTACCTTAGAAAATAAAAGGGAAGTGAAAATTAATATAAAATTAAATGGTCCATAGACATTTTAAAATTTACCACTGCTGTGTTTAAGGCATTTACATTAACTGGTGTATTTCTCTGTATAAGAGAGTGTAATACATATAATTGTAACCTTGTACTAGACAGGACATTTTTCTGTCCCCCATATTTTAACATGAGGCATTATTGGTTAGTAGTAATATTCATATGTTTATATGGCCACTTGGATGGCCAGATTGGTAATATGGTAAATAACACAAGCTGGGACAGGTTTAATGAGCCTATTCCTGGAAGCACAGGCTTTTTAGATTTTAGTAATTGTCTATCCAGTTTTGGAGTTTTCCAGGGTGATTTGATACCTTTCTTTCTATTTAGAGACATGGTGAAATATTTGTATCTCAGGAGGGGTCTCTGGACTGTAAGGTATTTGCAATCTAGTCATTCTATTTCATGTAAATTGTTTCAACCAAGGTTGAAAAAGACAATTTGCTGGGTTTTTAAGTTTACATTAATTATGACAAGCTTGCAAAGTGAGGACATTCACCCTAATCCTGGTCCTATTAATTCCATTAATTCAAGTAAGCCAAATGCAGAAATATTGCAAGCAGATGCCTTAAGTATTGTTCATTTTAATTCCTGCAGTATTTGTAATAAATTAGATCTAATTAAAGATTGGTTTGTGACATATAACCCGGATATTATTATTTCAGAAACTTTGCTCAACAAAAGGGTTTTGGGGATGCAAGTTTGCAAATAGATGGATACCAATTTTACAGAAAGGACAGAAATAGAAAAGGTGGAGGGCTTTTGATGTATGTAAATTCATCCTTTGATGCCAGGGAAATCAGTTGTGGTTCATTGGATAGGGGTTTGGAGGCAGTATTCGTTGAAATACAGATACCATACATCAAATCTCTATTGGTTACTGGGGTCTATAAACCTCCTAAATTAGAGAATACCATTTTCTTAAGCCTTCAGGAGTTTTGGGGGAATTTCCTGCATACCCATGAGCTATTTGTTGCCGGTGATTTTAATGTTAATTGGTTCCAGGTAGAACCTACAATAGTTTGATTGAGTTTCAAGAATATCTCCAACTGTCTCAAGTACTGTCTGACCCCACTAGGATTAACTGCAAAAATGCACAAAATTCTTGATTATTAGATCTTATTTTTACAAGTCGGCCATCTGAATATTCATGTAGTAGTGTTTTACCTGGTAATTTTTCAGATCATCAGGTTATATTTGCTTTACGCAGACATTTAAAATTAATCCAACGGGCTCAGATAGTGCAGTCGAGACATTTAAAAAACTTCTATTATGCACATTTTATGGTGGATATTGAAACAGCTGATTGGGATAAACTAGAATTAATACCAACAGCTTCTGATGCATAGAAATACTTCCAGGAGGAATTCATACAAATTTGCAATAAACATGCTCCTTTGCAAACAAGAAAGGTAAAGGCAAATAATTGTAAGTGGTATAATGCTACCCTACACAAATTAAAAAATGAGAAAGATGCCTGTTGGCATAAAGCCAAAGTTTCTGGCACTAACTCTGATTGGGATTTATATAGACAAATAAGAAATAAAGACCTTAAGTCAATTAGGAAAACTAAGCAACTTTTCTATGGATCCTTTCTGGAAAAAAATCAAAATCCCAGACTTTTCTGGAATATGATCACCAAATTAATGGGTAAAACAAGTAGGAGAACAATTGATAAAATAAAGGGTGATGTGGTCCCACTAAGTAATTAGGTGGTAAACGAATGTAATACATTTTTCTCTGAGGTAGGCATAAAGACTTTAGATAATAACTTAGTTAACAGTGATTCGGTAACAGATCAGCAAAAAAAGAATACCTATCCAAATAGGACTGTAGGGCAAACTTTTAAATTTAAAAATATTGAGGAACATGAAACATGGAAAGCGTTCTTAAAATTAGATATAAAAAAGGCCATAGGCTTGGATTATATAGATACCAGATTATTGAGGTATGTTGCCCCCTTTATTGCACACCTCTTGACTTATTTAATTTTTCTTTAATCACAGGAGAATTCCCTAAGAATTGGAAGACAGCTAAAATATTGCCTATTTATAATAAAGATGGATCTCGGAATAATGTTAACAAATATCGCCCCATTTCTTTATTGCCTGTTGTTTCTTGATTATTTGAAAGTTTAGTGGCCACTCAGTTAACATATTTTTTGGAGGAAAATAGGCTAATAAATCCCTATCAGTTAGGATTTACATAGAAGTTGACGGCAGATAAGGACCGCAAGGCCCATCCAGTCTGCCCATTTCTTTTTCTACCTTATAAATGTGCCATCGGCCTTTGCTCTGTCAGTGACCTATCTATTCATAGTCATTTGTATTGCTCCCTTATGCCTATCCCATGCCTGTTTGAAGCCCTGCACTGTATTCATAGCCACTCACTTCTTGTGGTAAGCTATTCCATGCATCTACCACCCTTTCTGTGAAAAAGAATTTCCTCACATTCCCCTTAATCGGCCTCCCTCTAATCTCATGCTGTGTCCTCTTGTCCTGCTATTTTTCTTATATTTAAACATGTTAGACTCTTTCACCTTGTTTATGCCCTTAAGGTGTTTAAATGTCTCGATCATATCACCTCTCTCCCTCCTTTGCTCAAGGGTATACCTATTGAGCTCCGTTAATCTGTCCTCATATGTCTTCTGATGCAGTCCCTGCACCATTTTGGTTGCCCTTCTCTGGACTGCCTCAATTTGGTTAATGTCCTTGTGATCTCTTAGATCTCCATAATGTGTCCATTAGATCTCTTTACAGTACACAAGTGGCTTTGGCAGAGGTGGTGGGTGACCTTCTGTGCAGGAGAATGTCTGTGGGTGCGCTTTTTGTAGATTTATCTAAGGCATTTGATACTCTGCACCATGGCATTCTCTTGTCCAGACTAGATAGAGAACCGCTGGTTGAAATAGGTCCTTTTAGATCAGAACTAATTAAAAATAAAGCAGGAGTTCCCCAAGGATCAATATTGGGCCCCCTTCTTTTTAATCTTTATATTAATTTACAATTTAATGATCAAGCAATATGCTATCATGTATCTGCAGACAACAAAGTTGTATACATTGAGGGGAAGGACCCTTAAAATATTCAAACAAAATTACAAATAGCTTTCAGTAATTTATAGGTTTTCTTTCAGGAACATAGTCTGTGTTTAAATCTAAAAAAAAAACAACGGGATATTATTTTCAAAAACAATAAATGATTAAAATAATTTTGAAATAAAATCATTGGATGGTATTATCATTCAGCAGGTAGGCAGATATAAATATCTAGGAGTAACGTTGGATGCAAAATTAAATTGGAAACCTCACATTGAAGCCCTGATTAAAAACTTGGGCAACAAATTGGGATCAATGTATAAATTAAGGCAGTATTTGTCACCAGAGATTAGATTGAGGGTACTTAATAATATGTTACTCCCTGTTCTGGATTACGGGGAATTTTTTTTTGTAGGGGCATCTGGGGGAGTTCTTGCTGGATTAGATGTTCTATACAATAAGATGGCGTGATTTATACTTGAAGTACCTAGAGAGACCCACCACTACAAGTTATATAGATTTTTGCAGTGGTTAAAACTAAATGATAGGAGAGATTGGCATCTTTCTACTTTTATGTATAAAGTATATAAACAAAAATTACCACAGTACTTGGCCTCACTTTTTATTAGGGAAATTAAACCTAATTTGAGGTCTGCATCTGGTTTGGAATATGATGTTCCTAGATGCAACTCAAATATGGGAAGATTTGCTATTTGGCATAGAGGGGCCCTTAGTATGGAATTCATTACATATTTCCTTACGCCAAAATAATCAGGTAATTAATTTGCGTTGCATAAAGCAATGGTATAAAACTAGGCCAAATGCCCCCTCAATTTGTTGTTCTGGTGTACTTACTTAATGGGGTTTTTGTTATCTATTGTCTAATGTTTAGTGCTCATCTTTGGGTGGTCAAAGTTTGTATGCATGGTAGACTATTGCCTTTTTATTATGGCAAATGCTGTTTTGTATGTTAATTGTGATTATTGTATAGTCTTTATGATGTATATTTGTAGATTGTGTCTATTCTATTAGATATCATATGTGCAATCATTTATGAAAATAATGAACATCCTTTGAAATGAGCATTTGCTCAATGGAATATGTAACAACTATCCAACTTCATGAAATTTGAATACAATTTTAAACAACAAACAACAACACTCCTAGATCCCCTGCAGAGGATCCCTCATTTTTCACTGTGATCCAGAAAATGCAAGCTACCATGGGATTCATTTTAGAGGAGCAAAATTTTACTAAAATGAACCTGCAGGAGTTTTTGTGTGGTTCTTCCCCTGTTCCTAGCCTTGGAGGGTGCCACTTTTGCAGCCTGGTATAGGCCAAACAATATACCAACTGTGCCTGGAAAAGCAGACAAAATATATTCTGCCCCCTCTGGAAAGCTGTTTTATGCTAACCAGCCTGCGTCAGCGGGTGTCAAAGCTGCCCATGACAGGTCCAGGGCACCTAAGGACCTCTGCTGTCTTCCTCCTGATAAATAATCCAAGATATGCCTCTGCCTCATTGGACCTATGTATTGCTAAGTATCAGGCCCATATGATGAAGTATAATAACACCCTGTGGATGAAGGCCAGGGTTGCTGCACAGGCCTTTCCTGAGGGATTTGCCAAGCAGTAGTTAATGAAAACTCTTACTGCGGGTGATGATGTGGGAAAGCATTTGCTCCATACAGCATATGACATTTCTGATGCTTCAGCCAGGGCTGCGGCCTCAGGTATTTGAGTCAGGTGCTGCTCTTGGCTCACAGTATCAGGTTTGGCCACTCTTTTGCCATTCTTAATACCCCCATTCAAAGGGCAGAAATTGGCCATGAGGTCAAAAAGGTTTTAAAGAGGGACTGATGCCAAAAGCTTTGGCATCAATAAATTCAGAATTTGGATCAGCATATCCTCAATCAACCTCATGCCAAAAATCTGATCTGTAAGTTACTTCATTTAAAATTTACAAATCCTTTTGTAACCCTTAATTCACTGTCTGTTCAAAAAAGCCAGTTTCAGTGAAGAGCTGATGATGTCATCTCCTGAACTGACAACTTAGTCCTCCCTGCAAGATACCTTAAGTGACTTATTTCACCTATGTTACTTAAAACTGCAGGTGTAGCAAACATCTGAAAAAAGAAAACTGACACGTGGGGGTGTCAACACATGCACTTCCATAATATGTGTGTGTGTGTGTGTGTGTGCGTACATACAAGGTACATTACTTCAGAATGTAATGTACCAGTGGGATATGGAATGCAGTGGCAAACATGGCTTTAGAATGACAAAGTTGTGATGGCTTTAGAATGACAGAGTTGTGTGCAATTTTTAAAATACTGCAAGTATGAGATTTCGAAATGTCACCAGGTTGCAACTGTGGAGTGCAGCAATGACACAGTCTCAGAAAGTAGCTGGAACACACAATGTCTGAATGTAGCAGTGATGCACAGTTTTGGAATTTGGCAGTGATGCACAATTTCAGAATGCGGTGGTGACAAATTTCAGAATGCGGTTGTGACGAGCAGTTTCAGAATGCAGTGGTGATGCACAATTTCGAAATGTGGCGGTGATGCTCAGGTTCAGAATGTGGCAGTGATGTATAATTTTGGAACGTGGTGGTGACGCACAATTGTGGAATGTGGCGGTGATGTACAGGTTCAGAATGCTGTGGTGACATACATGTTCGGAATGCAATGATGACGTACAGGTTTGGAATGCAGTGGTGACGTACAATTTCAGAATGCAGCAATGATGCACAATTTCAGTAGCATTGAGGCAGAAACTTACCAGAAACCAGTAGATGACAACACAACACTTATAGCATCCATTTGCCATCTGACACGTCATCAATAATATTCCCAGAGGGGAATTTTTATGATTGAAACTGAATTGTACTACAAATGAGAGTTATGAAAAGAGAGCAGATGAACTGCAGCACAGGTTCTTTGAGAGAGGCTATAGTAACAAGAAAATTGAACAGCTAGAAATTCTGTGGAGATTGTGGATAAAAAATCTCTTTTAATTAATAATAAGATAAGAGGAGTATGAGAAGGGACTAGCAGAATGAATGTAGTAATGATTTATTCAACACATTCAGTTTTTTTCCCCAACTATTAAACATTGGAGCGTGTTGGCAACAGATTCAAGTTTGAAGGAAGTGGGCAGCAGATCCAAGTTTGAAGGAAGTGGCCACAGCAAGCTTAAAGACATGCTAGTACATAGCCATTTCCAAGAGACTAATACTCTCACTACATGGCTTACCAGACCCAAGGGTTGCTACAACCTCGATAACTGTGCGCATTGCAGATATATTCAGACTGGAAATGATTTTGGAGTGGTTAACATGAAAAAGCCTACAGGATCAGACAAGTGATTACGTGCAGTAGAAGTGGTGTAATATATCTTGCCACTTGTACTTGCAATGCATTCTATGTGAGTAAAACTACCCGATGTTTCAAGGTAAGGGTGGAGGGACATCAAAGGGCCATTGAGAGAGGGGATACGACATATGCCGCTGCTCAACATGTTGTAAATAGCAAAGATGGTTTAAAACATGTTTTCATGTACAAGGCCATAGACAAAGTAAATATGAACCCTATAGGTGTCAATTACAATAATCTAGTTTTAAAATGGGAGCCTTTCTGGCTAATTAAATTAAGGGCCAGTAGATATCCTGGTTTAAATATGGGTATTAAACCATACCTAGAAGAAAGAAGTTAATAATGTTATCCCACTGGGTCTTCAGCCCCCCCCCCCATGTTTTGCTGCCAATTCCCTGAATTTTCCTCCTTTAACTGATCTTTTCAGCACTTCTGTTTTAAGTATTGTGCAATTAAGCAATAAGCCACAAGGGGGTGTGGGTGATCGGGGGAGTTACCATGGCTGGAGTGGTTTGCCCACGAGGTGCAGCCAAATGGGTAAATCTGTGGCAGCCGTGGTAAATCCCCCGATCACCCACACCCCACAGTGGTTTATTGAGATTATACCAAGTACTGCTTTTTTTATTATTTTAAAAAATGCAGTACTTGGTATAATACTTAAATAAGCCAGGCAGTTTTTTTTTTTTCTTTCATTTTAGCGATGCAGGGAGCTGCTGTTTTGGTTGTAGTCTCCGCTAGCGAAACATGGCGTTGAGTTCCGCGATTACCCTGCCTGATTGCTTTTTTCAAGATGCGGCTGGCTGGCACCTTTTGCGGTGATTATCAGAGGATTTACAACAGAGGTAAGGTGCCAGCCTGCCGTCTTCATTGGTCGGTGTCCGAGGTCCATGGTATAATGAATTCTAAGTTAGTATTTATTTATATAGAGAACGTTTTTTGATGGTGTATTTATTGTAGTTTTGATGACGTTGAACTATATTTATTATGTAGTGTTCCTTTAAGTAATGACTGGATGTATTATGTGTAACTACAATGTTAGAGTAATGAATCTGTTGACTTGTGACAACCAGCTCACTAGATAGGTTGATTGAGCAAATTATGTGATTATGATGTCATGACAAGAGTTGACTATAAATGTCTTTACTTGTGTATTCATCCTTAGCCTTTGAGAAAAGTGTGTGACCTGAAATGCATCAGACAGGTGTTTTAATCATGTTATAAACTCTTTTTTAAAATCATAAAGATGGTGTCAGCAACTTAATGTGGTGGTGAGTGCCCAAGTTGTTCCTGTTTCACAATTTCGGAATGCAGCAATGACACACAATTTCGGAATGTGGTGGTGATACACAGTTTAGGAATGCAGCGGTGATGCAGTTTCGGAATGTGGCGGTGATGCATAATTTCAGAATGCGGCAGTGACGCATAATTTCAGAATGCAGCAGTGTCGCACAGGTTCGGAATGCAGCAGTGATGCACAATTTTGGAATGTGGCGGTGATGCACAATTTCGGAATGCAGCAGTGATAAACAATTTCAAAATGCAGCGGTGACGCACAGTTTCAGAATGCAGCGGTGTTGCACAGTTTTGGAATGCAGTGGTGATGCACAGGTTCAGAATGTGGTAGTGATGCACAATTTAGGAATGCGGCAGTGATGCACAATTTAGGAATGTGGCAGTTACACACAGTTTCAGAATGTGGCGGTAATGCAAAGTTACGGAAAGCGGCGGTGACACAGTTTCGGAATGTGGAGGTGATGAGCAATTTTGGAATGCGGCCGTGATGCACAGGTTCAGAATGCAGCGGTGATGTACAGGTTTGGAATGCGTCATTGACATATAGGTTTGGAATGCAGCGGTGATGCACAATTTCAGAATGCAGTGGTGACGCATAGGTTTGGATGTTATGCCCAATTTAGGAATGCAGCAGTGATGCACAGTTTTGGAATGTGGCGTTGACACAGTTTCGGAATGTGGTGGCACATAATTTCAGAATGCAGTAGTGACGCACAGGTTCGGAATGCGGCAGTGGCACAATTTTGGAATGTGGCGGTAATGCATAATTTCAGAATGCTGAGGTGATACACAAGTTCAGAATGCAGCTATGATGAACAATTTCAGAATGCAGCGGTGACGCACAGGTTCGGAATGTGGCAGTGATGCACAATTTAGGAATGTGGCGGTGACGCAGTTCTGTAATGTGGCAGTAACAGGTTCAGAATGTGGTGATGATGCACAATTTAGAAATGCGGCAGTGATGCACAGTTTTGGAATGTAGCAGTGACAGGTTCGGAATGTGGCAGAGACGCGCAGTTTCAGAATGCGGTGGTGACCCGCAGTTTCGGAATGTGGCGGTGATGCTCAATTTTGGAATGTGGCGGTGACACGCAATTTTAGAATGTGGCAATGAAGCACAGTTTTGGAATGTGGCAGTTAGGCACAGTTTCTGAATGTGGTGGTGATGCATATTTTCAGAATGTGGCGGGATACACAATTTGGGAATGTGGCAGTGACAATTTTGGAATGTGGCATTGAAAAACAACTTGGTGGGGATGTGCAATTATTTAATTTGGAGGGGATGTGCCATTTCAGAATGTGGCAGTGATGTGCAATTTGGAAATGGGGAAGGGATGTGCAATTTCAGAATATAGCAGGGATGCATAATTTTAGAATGTGGCTGGGATGCATAATGTTTGAATGTGGTGGGGATGTGATGCACAATTTTGAAATATGGTGGGTGTGTACAATTCTGGAATGTTTATTTTTATTTAAAAATGTTTCATCAGGAGGGCATGCTGAGGCAAGGCTTGTTTCCGGGTGTGACCTGGGGGAAGGGGGGAGAATGTGGCAGGGACAAGCTGTTTCAGAATAAATTATGTGTCCTGACACATTCCAGCAGCGTGCATCCCCACGATATTCCAAAATTGCTATTCCCTCCAAATTCCTCAGTGTGTATCTCTGTCACATGCCAAGACTGATTGTCCTACCACATTTTGGAATGGCACATCCCTGTCACATTCTGAGATTGCGTGTGCCCCCTCCCAGCATTTTAAAATTGTACAGTACCTTGACATTCTGTGCCTTGGTTCAGTGCTGCATTCCAAAACCACCTTCTTGCATGTTCTAAGGTACAGTGCCATACATCTGAATATTCTGGAAACACAATGCAGCAGACACTGTCATTTTTTTAAAGGATTACTATAGCTACAGTTTCTTAAACTTTGGAGAAGCAGGTCCTATAAGGTTTTTGACAGGGAGGACTGGAGTTTGAGTTCAGGAGAGGACATCATCAGTGGCTCTTCACTGAAACTGGTTTTTTTGAATAGGTAATGAAATCAGGGTTACATAATAGCTCATAACTTTAAAACAAAGTAACGCAGAAACCTAATTTTTGGTATGAGATTTATTGGGGTATGCTTATTCTAATTCTGCAATGTAGCATTTTGGCAGGAGTCCCTATTTAAAAGCTCTTCAGTCCTCTGGCAAGACCTTAACATCTATCCACCCCCTGTACCATACCTAACCTAGGAGTAGGGGTACTTTTTGTCCAGCTGGTGTCAGGGGGCAGCGCTCTGCCTTAAGACAGTCAGGAAGGGTCAAGGTGCAGGGGCCTTGCCATTCACCAGCACAACCACAGGTGCTGACTCAGAAGCACCTGAAGGTAGTAAAGCTGGTGACTCTACCCCTGCTGCTTCAGCATGACTTCTTATACACCCCCAACCACCTTTACCTCCAGGGGTGGTTGTAGGGGGTCACCTATCCCTCTACTTGGACCAGTGGAGAGAGGTGACTACAGATGCTTAGGTTCTGGAGATCATAGAAAAGGGTCATGCTCTGGAGCTTCTGAACACCCCTCCAGATCATCCTCCTGTGGTGACAACATACCCTCCAAGGCACATGTCCCTGTAGCTAGAGGAAGTACAAACTCTGCTCCAAAAGCACGCCACAGAACCTGTACCCCTGGAACAGAGGAACAAAGGTTTTTACTACAGATATTTCCTTTTTTAGCCACAGGGGCTACTTTCTGACATTCAGTTCAGGAACTGCAATAGGTAGCAAAATCCTCTTGGATCCCAGGCCAGTAAAATGTGTACAGCAATCTGGCTAAGGTGCGGTCCCTCCCCAGTTTACCAGCCATAGGATATCACATGCTAGCTGTAACAACTCAGTTCTATATTTCTTTGGTATGACCAATTGTTATGTCAGTTCCTGCACCTGAGGATTAAAACAAACTCTGTACAGTAACCCATTACATTTTCAAACATTGGTTCAGCCTATTTTTGTTTCACCCCATCTGCTTAAAATAACCTTGGAGAGAAACATTGTTAGTTTGCTTAGAACCAAAATCACAATTAGTTATCAGTTTAGTTTCAGCATTTTCATATATCAGCCTCTTATGTCCATCAGTCTTTTGCTGCAGCTGGTGTTTTTTTAGGCGTCTTTCTTTCCTGAACTCATGGAGTTGGGCTCAGGCAAGTCTGAATCAAAATCACCAAAAGGAAAAGAGTCCTCAACATCTGCGATTTTCTTTGCTTGTGCTGCTGTTATCATGGTTGCTGAAACAGCAGGGTTTAGTCCACTTTTGATTAACTTGGCAAATCCTGGAATGTCATTTCCAATAATCACAGGTACAGGTAACTTTGGTACTACCCCCACTTTCATGTGGTGTGACACCCCATTAATGTTCAGAGTCATTTGGGTGGTGGGATAGTATTGAGTGTCCTTGTGAATGCAGATGACCCCAGTACCTGGTCCTTTTGCCCAGTCTTTTCCCAGAACATCAGCATGCACCAGGGTCTGCTTTCCGAATCTGTAAGTCCTTTAGCAGTCTTATCTCCCACCTTGACATCTGTTAAATACTTGCCCCAAGTTGTTCCAGTGCTACCCTCATATTTTTATGGCAGTTTCTTGCAATATGTCTGGCTTATTGCAGTTATAGCAAATTGAGTCTTTGGGTGCAGGTTTGTTACCTTCATCAGTTCTTATATAAATTGAGGGAAAAACAGTCTTACATTCCTTGGCTGTTACTTTGCTGCTGCTGTGTCTGTCTAGCCATTTGATAGTCCTCAGGCAAATAAATGGCCTCTTCCCCACTATCTGTTCAGTGTTCTTTTACCCAGAGCTGCATGTCTGTAGGAAGGATGTTGATTAATTCCTCCATTGCATATATGTCAGTGGTCAGTGGGACTGATTTGCCCTCTGGTAGGAGCCATTGAATAAAGAGTTCTCTAGGTCAAGTGAAGGCCTCTTGAGGATTGTCGACTGAGTGGTACTTCAGGGACTCAAATCTGTACCTGTAGGTCTCTCCTGAGATGTCATATCTTTTAAGAATGTATTTTTTCACAAGGTCATAGTTTTCTGACTGTACAGTGTCCACATTACTGTAGACAAGTTGAGCTTCATCTGTCAGATAAGGTACTAGCCTGATCGGTTACCCATTGATGTTTTGGTCATTGTCAGTCTCGAGCAACCCTTTCAGAAGTTGTCAGGTATACTTCGATGTCATCCAAGGAACACCACTTTGTAAGTTTAATGTCTTTTAAGTTGTTTGTGTTTTGTTGATCTGCTGGACCTGTACCAGATCTTCTAGCTTTGGTAGCTTGCAAGGCATCCAGCCATCGCTCCTCCCATCACTGCATCTGTTCTCTTGTTCTCAGTCTCTCTTTGTTTTGAAGCCCACCATTTGAAGAAGGCAGACATGGTTTCGGGTTTGGTCCCTGCCTGTTCTTCTGTCATCACTAGTGCCAGCTGTACAGTCTCAGTTTGGACTTTTGTTTCTGATTCTAGTTTGGGCTGTTGCAGGATCAGTACCTTTCTTCTCTGTGCTCCCCTGGTACCAGGTCTAGTACCCACACACAAAACTCCTGGTGTAGAGTATGCATGGTGTAAATCCCACTTTGTCTGACACCAGCTGTCATAGAGGCATAAGTCAGGAAGCATAGGCAGAATAGGAGAAGTTATAAAATGTGTGAATAGTGTTTTATTATTCAGTAACAAAAAAAAATACAGGATAGCTCTTCATAAAGGCAGTACAAAGAAAGTCCTACGTCTAAAAGTCTCGCAATTGAAAACTCAATCTCTCTAATCAAAACATTGCTCTCTTAATATAAGATGCTTTTTCAAGGCAGTTTAAACTCTGCATCCAGTTATTGTGAGTTTCATATCCTGTCTTTCACAAATGTATCAGATCATTCTCATATTCTTTCCTGAGGCCATCCGGAAGAACACACATCTAGTCTTTAACAACAGGTGCAGCAAAATTAACCATTCTGTCCCAGAGTTGGTCTCCTGTTGTCAGTTCTGTAAACAAGCTCATGGAGGTCAAAATACATCTCAAACTTAATCCCCTGTATTAGATTATTTTTTTAAGAAACCAAAATAGCTTTCTGCAGTCATTTGAACACTACAAGTATACACATTTGTAAACCAAGGGTTCCCAGTTTTGCATAAAGGTTCACAGATGTGTTTGTAATCACAGAGAAGCAAAGAGAGAGAGAAAGAAAGAATAGAAACAGCAAGTGAAGGAACTGTGATAATAGGAGGAAATTGTGAGACCATTTGAGTGGCCAATTCCTAGATGCCACAAGAAAATGTGATTGCAAGAGACAGACAAGTGGTAGAAGAGGACAAAACATCCTTGCTTGTAACTCCCTCTACATAACAAATGGGACAGGGTCTTACCCAACCCTGTCACACAGATAAAGAAACACCAAGGTGGTTGGTAACACTGTTGCTGCCAAGGTGTGCTACAAAGTGGAAGAAAAACTGGTTGAAATCCTCCAGCTCCAGTCACCATAAACAGAGAGATGAACATGCTTCACTGGTGAGATCGAGATCTCCATTAAAGGAGGGTAAGTCCTTGTCCACTCCAGTGGCATCGACTATAGCCCCCTCCCAACCATCACTGAGACAACAAGGTCAGGGCTTGGCTCTGGCGATGCCACACCTAGTACCATTGGTATGCAGCCTCCACCATCTGGTTCTGTCCTGGTGACTGCTCACAAACCCACAAACAATCAGGTATCATCAACTCCCAGACTATAATGGTGTCATTTTCAGAAATGTTAACTTGCCTGTTATCGTTACTGACAGCGTCAGTGCCAATAGTCCCATCGATAGGGCTTCCTCCATCAGCACATCTTCATCAGTGGGACTTACAAGTACATCTTTAGCTCCTCCATTATACCTGTCATCTCCGTCGCTGGCTCTGTCTGTTTTATTTAACCATGAAAAGAAGCTTCATTGAGCAGTGCTCATTTGCCAGGAAGTCCTAGATGTGACAGATAAATAATACATAATCAGCAGTATGGTAAATAATACAGAACAGTGCTTGGAGATACTACAAGTAGCAAAGCAGTAAGCATGTTAAAGAGATAACTGTAAATCTCAAGTACAGTAAAAGAATGTATCAGTCAAGATAAAAAATAAAAGTGGAAACCTAGCGATGAGTGCATTTAACATTACAGTGGGTTTTCTGTAGTGCTCAACATTGTCAGTGGGTAATCATAACAACTGGGTATAGTGCACCCCTACCAGGGGAATGGCACAGCCCAAGCTTTAGACTGTTGGGCATATAAGGATTCCAAGGAGCAGTAACTCCCCAGGTTAGCTGTGCCATTTGAAGGGGGCCGAGCGACTTTTATTTTCTCTCAAGATTTTCAAATTTCAAGACTTCTTTGATGGCTGCAATTCTACATAGCAGGTTGGGGCTGCCTGTTCCGGGGAGCACCCTAAATTACAATCGTGCCTGTTAAGCTGCAACTTTCAAATTGACTAATCTGCCTTTTTTCTCATTCCCTGTGTGGAATGGGAGCCACTTCTGCCTTGTTTTGGGGTGGAGAGGTAGGCAGAGGGCATACAAACATGTCCAGATGCGTCACAGCAAGAAAAGGCTACAGAATCAGATGTGCAGGCAGACCCAGATCCTGACTTCTTAGAAGGCCAGGATGAGGATTTTGATGATCTTGGAGAAGCTCCTGATCTAAACATTGCTCTCTGATGAAGAGGCTGTCCCCTCTGAGGTGGAGGAAGGGGAAGGGAAGTGGACGGAGCCCAAGTCAAGGATACCAATTCCCCCCCTTTTGACAGTATGTCCTTGTCCTTTTTGATAGCTGAGGCTTGTAGATTCTTATAGCTTAAGGAGGAGCAGTCTGTGGAGACGGTGGATGTCAATCTAATTCTGCCTGCATCCTCTGCTTCAAAATGTTTCCCAGATTTTATTAACTGTGATCAAATTATTGAGCAAGAATGGGCAGGTGTGGATCAGAGAAAAAAATCTTCCCAAACTAAAAACACGGAATTTCCCTTTTTTAAGGGAAAGGTCTCACAAGTGAGAAGCTCCTCCTCTGGCGGACAAGGCCATTTATAATTCAGTAAAATGCACCACCCTTCCTATTGAAGGCTTTCTGACCCTAGCAGATTCTCATGACAAGTGTGTGGAAACTGCATGCAGGAGGGATTTCGCCTCTAATGGCACTAACATTCATACATCTTATGCTTCATTTACTGTCACCAGAGCTTTAAATATCTGGGTCACTATTCTGGCCAGTTTCTTTCACCTCATTCAGAAGGTGTGAGCATTTTGCAATTGGTGGCCATTGCCTCCAGTTTTCTTTGTGATTCTACAGTGGAGAATTTACGCATGTCAGCCCGTTCAGCCTACCACATTGAGGCATGAGGGGCATGTGGCTTAGACATTGGTCTGCTGATCAAGCTTCAAAAGCAAAACTGTTTAACCTTCCCTTTAAGGGAGGCTTTCTGTTTGGTTATGGCCTGGATTCTATCTTGGAGGATCTTCAGGACAAGAAGGGCCATTTCCCAGTGTCTAAACAACAGTGTAAGACCACAGTAGCCCAAAGGGATCAAGGCGATGGCTGGCACAGGCAGTCCTGAAGGGGGTTTCGTCCCTTTTGGACCTTTGGTAACCAGAGAAATAGAGGAGCCTACTCCAGTAACAAAGGTTATGGTAACAGAGGAGCCTTTTGTCAGGTGCCATGGAGGAGGACCAGCACAAAAGCCTGGTGCCTTGCAATGAAGGTACCCGGTCCCGTTCCGGCCCCTCTTTTCCTTGGTGGAAAACTTCAAGAGTTCTTCTCAAAATGGACTCAATCACTGTCAGATGCCTGGGTTCTGGAAATCCTTCACCTGGGCTATGCCATAGAATTCATAATGGTTCCCTCAAGGGGACGTTTTCTACTGTCCCTGGTTTCCAAGCATGTAGCAAAACACCAGGTGGTGTCAGAGACTGTGACCTACCTCATTCAAATCAGGGCCATTGTACTGGTCCCGCCAAATGAGCAAGTCAAGGGTTCTTTTCAATCTACTTCATAGTTCCCAAGAAGTCAGGGGGTTTCAGACCCATTGTGGATCTGAAGCATCTAAACAAGTTTGTCTGCCACAAAACATTCAAGATGGAGTCCTTGAGGTCGATAAACCGGGCCGTTCAGCACAGGGACTTCTTAGCCTCAATAGATCTGATGGATGCTTACCTTCACATCCCCATCCTTCAGTCCCACCAGAAGTATCTCAAGTTCTCGATACTGGGCCAACATTTTCAGTACAGGGTGCTTCCATTTGGCCTTGCAACAGGCCCTCACGTTTTCTCAAAGGTGTTGATAGCCCTGGTGGCTTAGCTTCGGCAGGAAGGGCATCATGTCTATCCTTATCTGGATGGCCTGCTTATTCATGCAGTGATGTTGCCTCTGGCAAAGAGGTCGGTGCTCAGAACTCTGGAGATCCTGGAGTCACATGGCTGGGTGGTGAACCGGGAGAAGAGCTCTCTCTAGCCATCTCAGACTTTGGAACATCTGGTGGCAGTCTTCAACACGAAACTAGGAAGGGTTTTTCTGTCACTTTCCAGAAAGAAACCTTATTGTCATAGGTCCAGTGACTCTGTTACAAGGTCCCATTCTCCACCCAAATCCAGGTGTAGTGCAACTCTCAGCCTGGCTCCTGAAAGGAGGAGGCTCCTAAAATTAGGTTTCCTCCAAGAAAGTAGTTGAAACCTTGATGGCTGACAGACTTATACGTCCACAGTTTATGATCAGATATTGGCCATCTTTTCGTCTTGGGCCAGAGAGAATGATTTTAAGCCTTCAAAGGCCTCAATTCCACAGATTTTGGATTTTTTTGTAGGAAGGCATGGAGAAAGGGTTGGCATCGAGTATGCTGAAAGGCCAAGTATCCGCCCTCGGAGCGTCCTTGGGTTTCTCCCTAGGAACTAATAAGTCATTGTTTTTTTACATGCTTTTTTTTTGGGGGGGGCCGGGAAAGGAGGACTAGACAAATCCGCCTATTTTCAGCCTTGTCCCAGGGGAGGGGGATACAGATGGATGCCAACTGACATTGAACCAGATTAAGCTGTTGGTAGTATTTTTTTAATGAATGGAGGAAATGTTGCCAGAACACTGGGGAAACTTCCCTCCTCTTTTCAAGAAGTGCCATGGGATCTTTAACATCCACCTGAACTACAACCAGAACAGGCAGATGGAACCTTGGTTAACATCTCATCTGAAAGACGGAACCTCAGGAGTGCATTACCCCCCTTATGCTGCACTACAGTGTCAGTACTGGGATTTAACCCAGGTGCCTGGTGTGGGGATAGAACCCACAGCCCTCTGAGTTGTCCAGTGTTCTGATCCCTGGTCCCTCCATGTAATCTTAATCAGGGTCTAAATGCACTCTGTAAGGAGCCTTTTGATCCCCGATGATCCATATCGCTGGATGTGTTGTCCCACAAGGTGCATTTCTTGGTGTCTGTGTGTTCAGCCAGGAGAATCGATGAACTCCAGGCATTGTCTCACAAGGAGCCATACCTTATTATGCATAAAGAGAATGTGGTACACAGAACGGTTCCATCTTTCATTCCCAAGGTGCCCATGGCCTTCCATATGAGCTAGGAAATATGCCTTCCATCCTTCTGTCCGAAACCTTCTCACCCCAGTGAGAAGGAACTGCACAAGTTGGATTTGTGATGGGCTGTTAGGATCTACCTTAAACTGCGGCTGAGTTCCAAAAGTCAGATAGTCTGTTTGTTCTTTTTTGAGCAGCCAAGCAAGGTCAAAAAGCCTCTAAGGCCACCCTAGGTAAGTGGGTGTGGGCCTGCATTGCTAAGGCCTGTGTTATGGAAAAGAAGAGGCCTCCGGCTCTTATCAAGGCTCAGTCCACCAGGGCTATGGAAACTTCCTAGGTGGTCAGAGGCGAAGCCTCAGTTTTAGAGCTATGTAAGGCAGCTACGTGGTTGTCCATCCACACATTCATAAAAGATTACAAATTGGATGTTCAGAGTTCTGCTAATGCTGCTTTTGATCGCAGACTGCTACAGGCAGAAGTTCACAAGTAATTCTTAGTACTTGCTTCTGGCATATGGGATAATATTCTCCCCCTCCTGGTTTTCTCTGGGTACTGCTTCTTAGAGCCCAGTTGTTATGATTACCCATTGACAATGTGGAGTGCTACAGAAAAAATAAATTTCTTCATACTTGCCATAATTTCCTTTTTTGTTAGCTCCAGCATTGTCAGTGGGGCCCACCCAGGAGGGGAGCACGTCAATTCGCTCCCGATAAAACATTCCCCGACAACTTGCTCCCGACCGCTCACTCCACACTAACTCGCTCCCACTCTTTCTCGCTCCGCGTCGATTCACTCCCGCTATGATTCATGTAGTAAGTACCTCTGACAATTAAATGCTGGGCGCTACGATCAGGCAAAGCAGTAAGTGATTCATGGAGTAAGTACCTCTGACAATTAAATGCTGGGCACTACGATCAGGCAAAGCAGTAAGAGAAATGCTGGGCAACAAACACGCTGTCACTACTAGGCAAAGCAGTTAGTCCATTGCAATGCAGGGATTAATGACAATTAAATGCTGGGCACTACGAGCAACAAGTACAAGGCTACGTAAGTGCGATTCACAGTTCCAAAAGAGGCATGACAATTAAATGCTGGGCACTACGATAAATAAGTACAAGGCTATTAACATTTTCGAAAGAGGCAAAGCAGGGATTCATTAAATTAATTTTACCTTATCTGTTTGCAGTAGTCATGCATTCACACAGGCCGCCGATCACACGCTGTTGACACTGCAGAAGTCGTTGCCATAGTAACCATTATATCCAACCATAGATCCACCAAGCTCAACCAAGATCCACCAAGATAAAGAAAACTTTATTTAAAATTTTAAAAACACAGTCTAATGTCGATGTTGATTCAGTATTCAAAACAGCATGCAATTCCTCTTAGGAATTCTTCGTTGGTGCGTTCCTCAAACTTATCAAGTATTGTTTCAAGTCGTGTTGCGCTATCCTTGTATGCCCTCTTTGCTGTGGTTGGTTGATTGCCAGCAATTAACTGTTCAATCTCTGCATCCCTTTTTTTTGAATGCACTTAATGCCATCAATAAACTTCCATAATGTTGGGTGTGACATGCAGAGTATTGCCTTCATCCCTCTATGAAATGCCTCCACAGCATTGTTTGTACGGACTCGTTTTTCAGTGACAGTCTCATGGTGATTCCACAATTGAATTGCATATTGTGGCTGCCTACGCCCTGTCCCCCTTCTGTTCCTACGCCCCACCCATGTGTCTTCAAAATAGTCAATGACGGGCTCTAATTCAGGGGGGAAAATGTTAGTGTTTCGTCTTATTTCTTTGAATCTACTAATAACCTGATTCGGGGGATAGAATGCCAATGCAGGTAAATAACGGCACTTAATGCTGAATTCACTGTCTTGGGCATATCTCTGTACTAGTCCCTCTGCTTGTATTTTTCAGTACACACATTGAGAAAAATGAAAAAAACACCCAATGTGATTAGCATTTGGGAACACTAGTCTGAAAGCTTGAATGGTTGCCTTCTCAAAGTCTGCCATGATTACTGCTGGGTCCAGACGGGGGTTCAAAACTTTTAAAGCATTAAGTAACCTTTTGTATGTTTCCCTGCATTTACCGGGTAGTAATGCAAATACTGCAGGCTGGATTCTTCCTAAACGTTCCCCCAATATACAGTACAATTGATGAAAAAGTGGGGGAGTGACACTGAAGGTTCCATCAGCGTACCAATGTTTGCATTGCTCCAAAAAATAAGGTTTGATTCTGTGCCAAATACCAGAATTCTGTCAGTGCTTGGGCCACTGTCATACAAAAGAAAATTAACTTCACTGCCCTCTGCACTCTTAAAAGTCCTGTACTGCTGTAGTATCATTATCTCAGTCAGGTCTCGAGGGTTTGGAGGAGCACCCTGACAGCGAATGCGCTGTATAGTGCGCTTAAGATTTTTGTCAACAATTTTCCCCTGTGCAGCAAAAGACACATTTTCTTTGCAGAAAAGAACAACCTGAGCAGTTGTGTCTTGTGTGCATTCGGCTCTCTCCTTAGCAGTATTGACAGCCTGTGCCCTCTCAACTGCTGTTGGGTCCGGTGCATGAGTGTGTTTGCTAAAGGTAGCAATTATGCAGGGTAATTCGTAGCTCTCTGTATGTACCCTTGCATTACATGTTTTGACCTTCTTTACTGCCAACTCACACTGCCATATAGACTTTCAGTTGTAGCCCCACTTGTGATGAGTGTATACATAGTTGTCAGCATCCACCAATTTCTTTTAGTTGCGCTCAGACATGATGAAGTGAGCAGCCATGGTTGCACTATGAATAATGAATGCAGGTCATTACAATCACATCATATTTAATGACTTACTAAATTGCATAGCTATTAATTGTTTAATTGTTAAATCGGCAGCACCAGGAGTGAATTACCGCGGACTGTAATTAGCGGGATTGAATTTGGGCAGGAGCGAGAGGTCAGGAGTGAATTGACACGGAGCCAATTTACGGGAGTGAATTGACATAGACCCACCCAGGAGCTTGGCTCCTCCCTGAGAATCTTATCCAGTATGCTAGGAGGGATGTCCTGTTTAATAAAATCCCCTACTTTCGGACTCCTCTCTATTCTGCTGTGCTGGATTCATATATCTAACAAAAAAGAGGTTTCAATCAGTCCACAACTGCGGGTTAACAAGATTCGTTATATCTTTAAGGTGTTTGTTCCATGTTGCAGGTAGTCTCACTGAATGCAGGGTTGCCTGGAAGTTGTGCCTTATTGCGTGGACAGACTCAGTTCCCCAGATCTGTGACTGGTGTAGAGTGTGCCTTGCTACCTGATTGTCCTTTCCTGCAGGGAGGACCGAATCATGCAAAACCTTGAGTACAACAGAGAGCATTGTCTTCCTCAATGTCTACCAAGAAGGTAAGACAGCATTTATTTACAGTACTAAGGGTTGTTGCATACAAGTAATTGGTTGGAATACAGGCATATATGTAGCTACTATGGCACTGCCAGGTCAGCAGTGAGTGGAGAGTTGCTGCTGCTTGGAATCCTCATGTGCCCAGCATTCTAAAGCTTGGGCTGTGCCAGTCCCCTGGTAGAGGTGCACTATACCCAGTTGTTATGATTACCCATTGACAATGTTAGAGCCAACAGAAAAGGAAATTACAGTAAGTTAAGTATGAAGAAATGTCTTCTAGTGACAGTTTGAAGGTGTGTGGGTTTACCATTGCGCTTAAATGAAATGAGGAATGAAGTTCATTCCAACACATAGTGACTTGACAGCTGAAGGCCATCTTACCATACTTGGATGCATGTCTTGGGACCACTAGGAAAATTAAGTTATTAGTTCTTAGATTTTAAAGATTAGAGGTCCTCTTAAAAAAGGCAGAGATGTAGGAAGGTACATCATTTCTGAGAACCCTGTAAGTTAATATGTACATATTTGTTAGCCTTGTGGTAGAAAGAGATGTCCACCAAACTGAGATGTAGAGGTTGCAGTGGTGGGTTCTAGCTTGTAACCCAGTGATGAAATGCAGTACTGTGTGGTATAGGACGTCTGGTTTTGCAAGGTACAAGACAGCAGCACTTCTGTATACCTGATCACCATAGTCAAAGAGTGGCATAAAAGTGGCATTAACTAGCCTTTTCTGTGCATCTGTAGGAAAATTGATTTCCAAAATAAAAGCCTAGCCTGGGATGCAGTTTTTTGCCTATATAGTCGGAAGCACCAAGCTTGGTCGACAGTAAATCTGTCGACCACCCACACAGCAACGGCACAATACCGACACAGGTATTGTGCCGCCCAAGCCCCCAGTGTTTTCTGTGGGGGGCTTGTGCACCCCACATGTGGGGGGCTCTGCCCCTCACACCCCCCAGACTGTAGGATTCTCAACTCTAGGTCGGAGTTGGTCCAGGGAGGGGGCAGGACACTGGGGAAAGTGAAACACGGAAATGGACCATTACAGCGACTGTCGCTGTAGTGATCATTTTCTGTGTTTTGCCGTCGGGGTGTTGGGCAAAAGGGGGCCACCCATATAGTCAGTATGTATGCTGAAGGAAAGCTGTCAAGCCAGAGTTTATGATATTTGAATGACTCTGGTATCTCCAAATTATCCCCGGAGTAAAGTATTGATACTCAAGGTAGTGGGGTTGATGGGTCACTTGCTGTTAGGAGCAGAAAGCGTGATTGTTGTTTTAGAGGTGTTGAGTAGTTTAGAGGCAAACAGTTTGAGCTGGTGAGTGTTGAATGCTAACTACAGATCTTTTAGAGTATTGGATACAGAGAGCCTGGCAACATATAATACTGTTTGGAAAACGGGCTTGGAAAATAAATGAATCTCATTGGTTGACACCCTGAGTAGAGATTCATTTATTTATGATAGAGCCCGCAGTAAAACGAGAGCCTCTTTGGGGTGCCCCATTACTTAGTGAACACTTGGGCACCCCAAATGTTCACACTCTCCGGCTGCCATTTCTCTGTGCTCGCCAAGTCAATCGCAAAAATAGCAGCTGAGCCACTCTTCTCCTCGCACCCAAGGCAACCACAAAAATGAAATGTGAAAGTAAATAGCAGTGGATAGGTTATAACGCATTCCGGTTCCCAAATGGCACACTCTGTTTAGTGACAGAGAGCGGTATATCCGACACTGCTACTGAGCATGAGAGCAGCGGGACTTTCTTAGTTTTCTATACCGGCGATGGACGTCCATATGCAGTACAGAAAATGAAGAAAATACCGCTCCTCTCCTGCACAGCAGTGGTATTGGAGATACCGCTGTCTCTCTTGGCAAAGCAGTAAAGTTTCTCAACTGGAATGCATTGAATCATAGCTTTTTTTTTTTTTGTGCCTTCCATTTCCGTCACCTTGGCCATGCCCCGTATGGCAGCACCTCCAAAACAGAATTCCCTAAACTTTTGATCACTTCTGCTGCCATGCAGTAAACATGGGGAAAAAAAGCAGTCCCCTGACTTGGGATAGTTTCCCTGCATGCCCCCTCAAACAGCCCTGTAAAACACACACACACACACACGCAAGAGACATATCTTTATTTTCTTTTTTAAGTGGATCACTTGCTTTGCCGCCTGCATTGTTAGCACATCTCCCACTCCACTCCCGTTGTCTTGCTCAGAAAGGGGGAAAAAAACTTCCCACAGAATGTTACAAGCATAAAACCGGCCTCAAGACTGTTGGGGCAAACTTTCTCTCTCTCTTCCGGATGTGGGATGGGGGTTGGGGAGGATATACACATGAGGATGACTATGTGGGGAGGGGGGTGCAGCAGAGGATGGAACAGCACAGAAACCAGGGACTATTTTACCCAGAACAATTTTTTTGTAGTGTTTACATTTGTTTTCAAAGTAGGTTTCGCTGTGGTTTCATCACTTTATTTAAATTTACACAGGAGCCCATTTTCTAAGCACAGTAATATCCTCCAGGGTGGGCAGTATTGGAAAATACCAGACCTTCCAGGGACTATAAGGCCCACCGCCTGTGGCGTCGAGCCTCATTATGCCCCTGGGCAGCCCAGTATTTCCCAACACCACCCACCCTTTCAGGTATTAGTGCTTACATAGTCAGTGTACCAGTGGAGATGAACATCCCCTAAATCATTCCCCAGATCGTTTGTGTAGACAGTAAACCGAAGGGGACCAAGGACTGAACCTTGCGGTCCTCCTTTGGAAATCAGAGAACAGGAAGACTGTAAACAATTGGATTTAAAGAGCCCTTGATGCTGCTGTGACCACTTTGAAAAAGTGCAATATTTAGGCACAATTTAGCTTTTATTTAATGTTTTCTGTAATTCTCACCCTTACTTCTTCGTCACTAAGGACATTTGACTGTACACGGGATCACTGCCTGATCTGTTCTGGCTGCTTTTCTATGTCTGACATCACAGTTCTGTTTATGACATCACAGTCTGTTGCTGTGGAGATAATTGTGATGCCAGAAACTGGGGTTTATGATGTCAGGTATAGGCAACCATAAAGAGCAGATAAAGTGTAAGGGACAGTAACCCTTTTTCATACAACTGTCCTCAGTAATAAAGAAAAAAGGGAAATAATCATAGAAAATATATGAAATATAAACTGAATTGTGTCTAAATCTCACATTTTTTTTCAAATTTTTCTAATGGTGTCAGGGGCTGTTTAAGCTGCTGCCTACCAAATAGTTGCTAAACCAAGGCAGAGCAGAAGGGCTCATTCCTGTTGCAGAGTTTTTGCAGTAATGTGTGGTGATCTGCCATATCGAAGGCAGAGACTAAATTGTCAGTTATTTTTACTAGCATGGTAGCAGTACTGTGCATATAGCCCTGAAACCAGATTGGAATGGACTGATTAAATCGATGTTGGAGAGCTACTCCTGCAGCTGATCACTACCTATGTTCTCCAGCTACTCAGGACACGGAGAATCGAGACTGGCCTATAATTATTCACAGTAGCTTTATCACCAGCTTTGAAAAGTGGGATGATATGAGCCATTTTCCAGAGGGTGGAGATTTCATTTGCCATTAATCAAAGATTAAAAAGGTGAGTTAATGGTGTAGTCAACAGAATAATCAGCTGCGAGGAGAAAAAAAAAGCTCTTAATTTGTCAGCACCGGGGCTCTGTTTTGGATCTATGGTTAAAAGTAGGTCTTCCACCTGCTTGTAGGTGACAGTCTGAAAATAGAACTATGTATGATTGATGCCATGATTGCCACCACCTGCCGGGGAGGGATAGCCGTGGGTGGAAGCGCGAATGCCGTAGCAGGTGACGTATCAAAGGCCATGCCAGTAGGAAAACCCTACTGATAGGTAAGAGATCAAAGACGGAGATCATACGAACATATGAAGAAGCCAGCAGAAGAAGGCCATTTGGTCTATCAAGTCTACTCATGTTGCAGGGTCCACAGCTTGAGCTACTGTCCCTGCCCCCTCTCTCCACTCCTCCCATCCTCCCTACCCATGACCCTTACCCTCCCCCTATACCTGTTCCAGCCTCTGTTAAAGCTTCCCACTGTCTTCAATGATATTACCTCTTCTGGCAGTGCATTCTAAGTGTCCACCTCCCCCTCTGTGAGGAAGTGCTTCCTGACCTCCCTCCTAAACCTCCCACCCTCCAGCTTAAGACTGTGCCCCCTCGTGTTATGGTTGCCACTAAGCTTAAAGAGACTCTCCTTATCAACCTTGTTTATCCCTTTCAAGTACTTGAAGGTCCCATCATGTCCCTCTCTCTCTCTCTCTCTCTCTCTCTCTCCCTGTCTTCCAGGAGTACATATTCAGTGCCCTCAACTATAGTATGCCTTACCCTGCTGACCAGCTATCATCTTTGTAGCCCTCCTCTGGACCTTCTCCAGCAGGTTAATGTCCTTTTTGAGGTGCGGGCACCAGTACTGAACTCCATACTCTAGATGCGGCCTTACCAGTGACCTGTACAAGGGCAGTATAACCTCCTCTCTCCTACTACTGATCCCCCTAGATGTGCATCCCAGCATCTTGTTTGCCTTTGCTGCTGCTTTCTTGCACTCCATGGAGTGCTTCAGGTCACCAGTGATCATCACTCCCAGGTCCTTCTCCCCATCTGATGCAGATACTCGGACTCCATCCAGATAGTACTCTGTCCTAGGTTTCTTGGCTCCAATGTGCATAACTTTGCATTTCTTGGCATTGAAGCCAAGCTGCCATATCCTGGACCACCTCCCTAGCTTTTCCAGATCTTCCTGTAGGTCCTGTATCCCTTCAGCTGTGTCCACTCTCCCACAGAGCTTGGTGTCATCTGCGAATAGGCACACTTTGCCTAACAAGTAGGGTCTGTGGTTTCTGCAGCAGGTAGAAAAAAAATCAGCAGCTTGGTGGGCCTAGTGGTCTTTATCTGCCGTCAGTTTCTATGTTTCTATACAAAGTGAGAGTTAAGCTCTTCCACAATTAGCCGCTTGTCCATAATTGATTTACCATCCACTGTAATTTGTTTAGGGAGGAGCCGCTGCACCTTCCATTGACTTTACTGCCTTCCAGAATTTAGATGTCTTTTTGGTGGGCTTCCAAGACATTCAGACAATAGTTGGATTTGTCTAACTGGATTGGTTGTGTGCAGTGATTCCTTTTTTGTCTTAAGACAATCCAATTGTGTGGAAGTTTCGTTCCTCTGGCTATAGCCCAGTGCTTGTCCCAGTCCCTCAATACCTCCTTTAGATCCTGTGTGAACCATGGATAATTTTGCTTTTTGACTCTTAATTTTACTAGGTGGGGTATGTCTGTCAGTAACAGAGCTTACATGGTGATGTAAAGTCTCTGCATCTTTATGCACTAAGGGAGTTGGGTAGAACTCTTGCCTATATATGATTGTTAGATCTTGAAGAAAAACTAGAATAGAAAAATGGGAGAGCCACCTTTTTGTAATGAAAGGTAGGCTTTACATAGATTTTGGTTGGATCTCTTACACAGGCCACAACAGTGTGGTCATTGCAGTCATTATCGAAAACGGCAGTAACTGTGATTTTTTTGGGGTCTATTGGAGAGTATAATATTCCAGTGTTGAGAAGTTAGCAGGGTTTTTTAGGTTAGGTCTTATGGGTTCATTGATTAGTTGGTGTAGGCCCAACTCATCCCACAGCACCTTTAACTCATTACATTTGGAAGTGAGCCAGTCTACATTCAGATCCCCTATTATAATTGTTTCTTTGCTGTGCATATTGTAAAATTTGGTAAGGTGGTTTAATATTTTCATTATGAGATAAGGCATTCAAATTCAAATTCTCTGGGCATGAAGATTGAGCTAATCTGCAAAGAAGAGAGTTTATTAACTGATGTAGAGAATTATGCCTCCTCCTCCTCCTCTTGCTGCTCTCTCAAGTCGATGTACAAGTTTGGGATGAGGGAAGACACTAAGGTTAGTGGCATTGGTAAGCCATGTTTCTGTAATAAGCAATATGTTGGGCTTGGTAAGACAGGTTCAGATTGTTATATAGTCCATTCTAATGATTACACTGCAGACATTTATTGTTACGAGTTTTAACCTTGGCAGCTTTGCACAGTGAGATGGCACCAGGTATTGTGTGGGAGGGCCTGGGTTTAGCTCTATGTTACCAGAACACTGGAGTATCAGGAGAGTAGTCTGCTTAATGAGGTGGATACTTATTTTGAACAGGTTTTTTTCACACGAAGTTGAGTGGTCCCAGGTAGTCTGGGATAGTGAGGCAAGGTGATGCCAGATATATCGATAGTAATGCATCATCCAGTAAAGGGGTTTCAGACTGTTCATTTCGGGGCCACTAGTCTATCTGCTGGTAGTGAAAAATTAAGGGTCCATAATTGTACGTATTCGGTAGGGGGGATATGGGGGACTGTATACGGCAATCATATGGAACTTAGTACTGTCATCTGTAAGGCTTCTGCCCTTTCAGTATAAAATTAGGAGCAAGCTAATTAATGACATGTTTGCAGCTGGGGTAAGAGAAGATGTCGTAGATAATATGGCTGTTAAGCCCTTCTCTGCTCACCAGATATAGGCTAACTAGGAGGCACCAGTAATTACAGTGAAAAAAACAACTAAGATTGTGTAGGTAAACTTCCCCGGTGGGCTTGATACTAAGCTGCTCTGGGGTGAGTAGAGGATCATGAGGCAATTAACAAACACTAGAGGCAAAAGCAGCGTGAGTAATACAAGCAAATGTGTATATAGTATTTTACAGATTGTACAATGTGATGGGTACCCGAGATGCACATTTACAATAAGCAAGTCAACTTAGTCAAGAATATTCAACTGAAAGCTAACAAGGAAAGCTCACCCATATAGGGGGTTGGAATGTCATGGTATACCATGGTATCAAAAGTCACGGTATTGATACATGGGCACTTTCTGATACCATGATAACGGTGGTTCATGATATACCACAGAATTTAGACCTCTCAACTAATTTTTTTGTATCTTCAGGGACAATTGTTCCTTGCACACCAACTTTCCCTGATGCAATAGTTTGAGGAGGCTCCTTTTTTGTGTAAAAATTACTTCTTCTGTAATACTGCGTTATAACGGTAACCACAGTATTACACGTGACAGTTATAATGTCAGAATTTCATTCCATGATATCCCTAATTAAGGGTACAGCAAGAAGTAGCAGTTTTAAGCTAACTTCACTACAAAACAATAACTGTAACATACAACATATGACTATTAGTGATGACCCAGATAGTGTGTAGCCCAGAACATCAACTTAAGGACAGAAACCTGAGTCTTAATTAGCAATGATCTTCTTCGGGGATATCTCTGTCATCAGATCACTCCTATGGAACTTAGTCTTCAGGCACTAGGATCATATGGAAGCTTTTCTGCAGCAGTCTAGTAGGAGCTGCCCATGCCGACATCAGGCTCCAGTGTCACAGCCCTATATAAGCGTGGGTGTCCCTGCTCCCTCCTCAGTTCTTTCCCACTGTCAACCATTCATGCATGGGCTATACAGAAGCTTTGTCGCTCAGTCAACTGCCAAATTCTGCTTAGCTTTTATTTTCTTTCAGCCTTCGAATCACTTTATTTTAAAGTGATTACTTTTGTTTTTGTATGTCGAGAGCTATTCCTTTGTCGCTCTTTTCCGTCACTGCCACTGCAGAAAGAAGACTTCTTTAACCGATGACCACAAACTTTGTGTCTGCTGTCCCAGGCCTGGTCATAGCACTCTTGACTGCAAGCTTTGCCTGAAGTTCAACCTCACCACCTGGCAACGATGCAAGAAAGCCCTGCAGAAATTCCTCATGGAGCAACAGGCAGCCAGCGGAGCACAGGGGTCTTCAGGGGCTAGCCTCTCCTAGTCATTGGCGTCCTCTTCAGGCTCTCAGGCAACCAAGGCCCGGGACAAGTCCTCAAAGAAACATTTTCTTCAGAATAAGGACTGGCCTAAGGCCCATTCCCCCCAACGGCGATCCCAATCCCCATTGGATTCTTCCTCTTCTCCTGGGATCATACCGTTGAACGCTTTGCCTTTGATGTCTCTGTCTGTGCAGGCCTTTGCTCCTATCAGCCCTCCCCAATGAGGAGAGTTCTCCCAACCTTCTTAGAGCTGCAGCAGGGCTGTCGGCCTCCAGGTCTTCGGCCCTAGCTCTGCTGTCAAGAGCTCTTGAACCACAAGGCCCACAGGTGCTGGATCCCACTGCCTCTACTACGGCTAGTGGTGGTTCGTCGGAGCTGGGCTCTTCATCCTCTCTGTCGATACCTGTTTCGACAATGCTTCCTTACCCTGCCATCAACCTCAATGTGATTTTTTTTCATTCTATTTTTGATGCCGGGCACTCCTAGCCCTGCAAACAGGCTTGCCAGACTCTGTTGACCTGAACTCTCACCCAGGGAAGACCCCCCCCACCCCAAATGGGGCCACCAAAGTGGAACTGTCGTTGCTGGAGGGCCAGGCACCGGAGCCAGCTCATATGTGGGGGCCAGCATTTTTATTGGGATTTTCTCCCAGGAGCTGAGGAACGTGCAATGACACTAATGTGAAAGCATCTGTCCCCAGCTCCGCCCTATTGCAGCGCGACGCCTTGTCCCCAGCCTCCACCAGGAGGCAGTCAGTGCTGGCACTGGAGAGCCCCCCTTCCTGGAGAAGGAGAGCAGTCCTTCGGATGCTCGATCCTTCTCCTCCTCTGCCGTTCACAAACACAGGCCGCTGCCGAGGCACAAGGTGTGGCGTCCAGCACCTCAACCCTCAGCACCACCAGGCTGGCCTCAATGCGATTCTTACTTCTGTTATCTTGGCTGTCATACAACAGTTTGTTCCATGGCCTGGGCCTTCGTCACCCTTGCTGTGGGGCGCTGCTTCAATATCTATACCAATTCAATCTCTCTGCCCTGTGCCCTCTAGAGAGCCATCAGTACTCCAGTCATCAGTCCCTGCTGCAGAACAGGCTGATGTAGAGGAGGAATATCACCCTGATCTCTTCCTCCCTGATGACGAGGATGAAGAGGAAGACGTTGAGGTTGGCTTCTCTGACAGGTCTGCTGTCTCCTCCAGGAGTGAGGACTCGGTCAAGCACGTCCCAAGGTCCCCCCCTCCCGAGGACACCTCCTTCTTTAACATTATGAAATAGCTCTCCTGCACTATTGGGTTCCAGACTGAGGAAGAGGATTTCACAAGGAGGAACCTGGTGGATTTCTTGGAGTTCCCAGAATCTCCACCCAAAGTTATTCCTCCTCTGCTTCCAGCACTGCATGATGCTGCCTGGCATAGGCCCAACCTGCTAGCTACCATGCCCAGAAAGACTGATAAGCTTTACCAGACACCCTTGGGGCTGCCTTTCTATGCAACTCAGCCGGAAACCGACTCAGTGGTAATCAAGGCAGCTCATGAGAGATCTTGGGTGTTCAAACACCGTAGCTCCCTCCCTGCTGACTGGGAATCTCGGAGGATTGACCTCTCAGTCCTGGAAGAGACAGTTGACCTATCAGAGGAATATGCCTCTTCTTCCCCTTCCTCCTCCACCTCCTCAGAACTGAGGAGATCAGTGTGCTATTTCCCTTCGACGCTGACCTGTTCTGAGCCATAGGCTGACATTAAGGATGCAGACAATGCTAGGAGAGTGCCTGGTGAAAAGACCTGACACCTTGCAGTGGTCATAGGCAGCCTTAATGACTGCAGAATCTGTCTCAACATTATGAAGCAGCTCCAGAGGATGATGCCACCAGGAGGAACCTTGCAGACTTCCCGGAGATCCATGAGTCTCCCCCTAAAGTCATTCTTCTCCTTTGCTTCCAGCTGTGGATGACACTGCCCTGGGAGTCTGGCACAGGCCTCACTCTGTGCCTGCCATGCCCTGGATAGCGGACAATTTGTACTGTGCCCCTTTGTGGAAACCTTTCTACTTCACCCAGCCTGAGACCAACTCTTTGGTCATTATGACTGCCTATGACTGTTCCAAGGAGTCCAGTTGCCTCAACTACCTTGGACCTCAAGATGTCAAACTACCTGTCTCATTTGTTTAAATAGCAAAACACACTCTGGAAAAAGGGCAGAGCCGCAACTCAGGCTCTCCCAGAGGGGTCCCAGAAACAGGAAATCCTCAAGACTCTTAAGGCAACTGAGGATGTTAGGAAGCACCTCCTCCTGCAGCTGCACGTGCAGCCTTTGACATCTATGAGCCATTCCAGTCTGGTTTTAGGGCTAGGCATAGCACCATCATGGCATTGGTCAGGGTGCAAAATTACCTCCTCAGGGCGAGGGATAGAAGAGATCGGTCAGTTCTCGTCCTTCTTGCTCTCTCTTCAGCATTTGACACCGTGGACCACATTGTGCTTTTGGATCACCTTAGAGAGTATTGTGAACTTGCCAGTATGGTCGTCAACTGGTTGGAGTCCTATCTCTCGGGCAGGAAGCAACAGGTGATGATGTGGAATTTCTCCTTCTCTCTGAAGCTCATGCCATGTGGAGTTCCTCAAGGTTCAATCCTGTTGCCAGTGTTGTTCATGGTGCACATGCTGTCCCTGGAAGAGCTCATTAGACGTTAGTCTGGGTTTTCACTGCTATGCAGATGATACCCAGCTGTATATGTCCTTTGCCCCTGGAATAAATGACTCAGTTGAAGTGCTAAATAATTGCCTGGCTGAGATCCAGGACTGGATGTCCTCCAATTGGCTTAGGCTGAACCCTGGCAAGATGTAGGTGCTGGTGACTGAGCCTGGTCACAGGCGTGACAGGAACGCCTCCAGGGTGGCAACAGGACTGGTCCTGGGATCTACCCCATTGATGGCATCCACTAGGGTGAGAAATCTGGGCATCATCCTTGATAGCATGCTGACACTTGGTGCTCAGGTGTCGTCTGTTGTCCAAAGTGTTTTTTTTTTCTACTAATGACACCCAGATTAAACCCCTAATTCCACCTGAGGACCTGCTCTCACTGTGCATGTCTTTGTTACATCCAGGTTGGACTATAGCAATGCTCTGTACTTCAGGGTCAGCAGAGGGAACCTCTGCTGAATGCAGCTGGTGCAGAGCGCAGCAGCCAGGTTACTAACTGGCCTACCTAGGTCTTGTCATGTGACCCCGGTCCTGCGGAATCTGCATTGGCTGCCTGTCAGGTGGAGAATCATCTTCATGATGGGCTTGCTCACTTATAAGGCCCTATACGGCTTGGATCCTGGCTATCTGACTGACCTCCTTACACCTGCCAGAAGGTGGTTGGTTCTAGCCCCACATCAGGAACATAGAATAAATCCCAGTACTGACACTGTAGTGCATCAAGATGGGGGTGCTGCACTCCTGAGGTGCCGTCTTTTGGATGAGACATTAAATCAAGGTCCCGTCTGCCTGTTCTGGTGATTGTTCAGGTGGACATTAAGGATCCCATGGCACTTCTTGATAAGAGCAGAGGAATCTTTTATTTCAAAAACAAAAAGAAAACCATATAGCATGTAACAGACACTGACAGTGTTAAATTAAAAGTACTGTGACTATCCCGTGCACCCAAAAAACAAATCCCACAAACAAAAAGAAAACGGGAAAAACCAAACAAAAAAAAGAGGGGGAGGGGGAGGGAGTAGGGGAATTCCACCGGTCAAGGCACAGATGCAAAGGAAGTGGCAAACATGTTTCACTGTGATGGGCCCCAAAAACCCTTAAAACCATGCCGAAACATGGCAACCTTCGTTGGCATTTGAGACGTCTTATCCCTATCATATAACTTGTAAAACTCCAACTGTATACTGTCAAAAAGGGTAGCAGGAGGCACAATGCTCTGTTGGAAAATCCAGGAACACCTATCTTGCCAAAGAAAATATATTAACAGGGCCATCAAAACCTGCAAGGTCAAAAAATCAAACCTACCCCACTGAGGGAAAAAAGTCCCCAGACCAGTTCTAAATAGGAAGAAGTAACAAATGCATGAATACCCCACTGCACATCAACTCATGCCCAGAACTGCTGGGCCTACCAACAATCAAAAAAAAGGTGCTCCTGAGTTTCCAAAAAGGAACCACACCTAGGGTGGATACAATACCTTTCTGGGGGCTTTATGCCTATGATTATCCCTGACCCCGAGTTTACCATAACTGCTCAACCACATCACATTCCACACATATGGAGGTAGTTAAGTGCTGAAAAACCAAAGATGTGTCCAGTGGGGGGCACTGGGGGAAAAGAATAACAGTACTGTAGTTGTCCTCCATAATCTGCTGGTAGAGCAACTTTCTCATCACCATTCCACATAAAGAAAAGGAGATCTTCCATTTTTTACTCAAAGGAAATGCCGCTTTAATATACCATGGGGCAAAAGTTGGCTTACTAATAACCGAAATCTACCAGACTGCCAATCTGTCAGGTAGACTGAGACCCATTCATGAACTGTGTCTGACCACAATGTATCAGTTTGGCTAAATCCAGCAGATACATTAGTAAGAAAAAAAGAAACAAAAGACTAGAGGATGAACCATCCCGAGGCCTCCCAATTTTTTGGGACGATACGTGACCTCCCGCTTAATTGGGTTCAGCTGCTGCCCCAGACTGCTTGAAAAAAGACGCTATATATCCGGGTATCCAAACTTTGTGGGGGTGGAAAAACATAAGTGACATGTAAAAAGTGGGTATTAATAAAGTCTTAAACAAATTCACTTCAGTTTGGAAATACGCAGCGATTTCCGTCTGTTAACCTTTCCTGTTGCAATCTGCAAACAATGTTCCCAGTTCTTGAGATCCATATCCAGGTGACTAAATATAATCCCAAAAATCAAAATATCAGTGCCAGAAACAGAAATTGAGGCCACAGTGGAAACATCCAACAGGGCCGAGTTACCTAGAGGAAAACCTCTACTTTTGACACAGTTACTACAGGAGGCCAAAACAGCAGAGAATGTGTCTAAGTGATCCTGCAAAACCCATCCCTCCCCAACGTCAGACAGTAGGACCACTACTTCATCCACATGTGCCAAAACTCGTGGGGGATCTGCACTAGGGGTCAATCTAATGCCTTTAAGGAATGGACAAGAGTGAAGAACAGGAAGCAGAGGATCCAAACTAAAAACGTATAGCAGAGGACTAAGATGGCAACCCTGCCTCACTCCCCCACTGAGAGCACATGTTAGACTGAACCAACCATTTATCTAATGGGCAGGCAACCACCTGCAGATAAAAACACCTGAGCCAGGAAACAAAAGTGGTGGGCAAATTAAAGGACTCCAAAGCCTGAAACAGGTATGCTTGAGACAGCCTATCAAAGACTTTCTCCTGATCCAGACTGAGGAGAAAGCCCTCTACCTGAGCTCTCTCACCCCTGCAAAAGAGCTTGCAGAAGGCAAACAGATTATCCTGAATGCTGTGCATTGGAACATCACATATCTGGAATGGGGAAATAAGTTGATTAGCCACTCTTCCCAAATACTTCACCAAAATCCTCGCCAAAATCTTATAATCTGTGTTTAGCAGACTAAGCGGTCCCCAATTATGAATGTCTGCCTTGTCACCTTTCTTATAAAGAAAGATCAATATCACCCGAGTGAAAACTGGTGTAAACAATCACTGGAAAACAGTAACCAGGGAGGGAGCCAGTTTATCACTAAAACAAGAATAAAATTCAGAACTAAGGCCATCCAGGCCAGGGGCAGCGTTCTTTTTTAGGGACTGGATGCCAACCTTAACTTTGTCCTCCAAAATGGGAGAAACTAAACCAGAGGTGACATAATCGGAGACAACCCTAAGAATGTCCTCCTTGGTATGGATCAAGGTGCCATCTTTAGCATACAAAGAGGACATGGTTCTACCATCAACTTGATTCCTACAATCCTTGAAGGGGTTAAAGGACTGGTTCATACTCTGAGTACCAAACTGCATTTCCTGTCTGAGGGATTATGCCCTGTCATACTGAACTTTTCGCATGTCAGATCGAAGCCTTTGAATCTGTGAACTTAAATCCTGGGAGGCGTGGATGGAATGGGAAATTGCCCTCTGTAGCTGGCCCCATGGGGACAGATATATATAAGGTAGTCCCCTGTAGCTTCTGAACCCGAAAAGGACTGAAACAAAGCCTCAGACTCCCTTTTACAATCCAACCACCAAATCGCAACATCCGTGTAGAAGCACTGTACAGATAGTAGGGCTGCCCACAAATCCTGTCATGATGAGTACAATTTGGGGCCCGACTAAACTGAAACATTCATCCTCCATGGGTCTTTACCATCACCAGGTGTTCAACCCCAAGATAGAAAACAAAACAAAATACTATGATCAGAAATTTCAGTAGCATTAACCTGACAAGTACAGCTAAGCAAGAGGAAAGAATAAGAAAGTCAATTCTAGTCGCCAGCGGGCCATGATGTTAATTGTATTCACCCGTCTGATGTCGGTCCCTGTAAGCATCCACTAATCTAGCATCCTGAACAATGGAGGTCAAACACTGGGAATCACAAAATAATTTCTCAGTTTGTAGTACCCAATCCCGCTGTGACAAACCACAATTAAAGTCCCCCCCCCCCCACAAAATTACAGCCCGAGAGGTAAAAAAGGTTGAAGTTCATTAAATAAATGCACCTGCTGAGCCTTGGTTTGCGGGGCATAAATCCTAATCAAGTGAAAACGATTCATTTCATAAGTGACTTCCAAAAGCAATGCCCTCCCTGGGCAGATATCTATTAAACAGGTAACCTTTGTAGTTATAACTGCAAACAAGACACCCACACCATTGCAACAGTCCAACCCTGTAGACCAAGAAGACGGGCCTTTTGTCCATAGCCTGGAAGCCTGGGCTAATTCAAATTGCGATTTAAGCCTGGTGTCTTGCAAAAAAAGTATGTGAGCAGACAAGGAAAGCAAAGCAGAAAACATAGCCATCCATTTCCCATAGCTCTTAATGCTATTCACTTAATAGTTGCCACCCTAAGGGACCCCATAAGAAAAACATTTATTTATTTATTACATTTTGATAACCGGGTAGACCCACTGAGCCCTGAATGTCCCTTTTTCAGGGGCGACCCAGGATTAGTTACATATAGTGAAACTTTTGGAGTAGAATACTACATGTACAAGAACATTCAGGAGTTAGAGTTAAGACAGAGAAAACAGTTACGTGATACAACTAGGATTCTGTACAGCAGGATTATACAGTTAAAGCAACAACATTTCAAAACAGATTCGAACAACATCATTTCACAACATTCTGAGATCTAGTCATTATCTGGGGGTGGGGAGGGCACCAGGATCAGGTCGAAAACATCCTTATCAGAAGAACCCTCCTGAAGAGATGAATGCACAGAAGAGTCATCATCCTCCGGTTCAGTATCTCCCCAGTTGGTGGTAGAAGCTAGCACAGCAAACCTATTCTTTTGGAATACAGCATCTGCATCCCTCCTCCCTTTAGCCTGAGGGGGAGCCTACTGACTTAGTGTGGCACTTATGACCCTTCGCAGGTACCACCTGAAAAGGGGAGTGGGGCGGAGGCATATCAGAAGGGGAGCCCAACAAATCTTATGAGGCCAGTGTCACCTCCATGTCAATGGAAGTCACATCTGGAGGTGTTTCCACAGCCTCCTGTACACGAGGAGAAAAAGGGACAGAAATCAACAGGTCTCCCACATCCTGAGATGCAGATGCATCAGATGGTAGGGCAAGAGAGGGAGACACCAGAGTAGTAGCAGACGAGCCGGTACCTGGGTTCCTGGGATAGTAGGAGTTGTGGGGATTTGGAACTGAACCTCCCGCAGACGCAGTAGCGTCCTGTTGGGCATGAAAAACCATATTGTTCTTGGGGGCATTACCTCAATTGTAAGATGCCATGGGGCACAACACATAAGAATGACCGTGACGTCCACATAAGTTACAACAGAAATCTTCACAGCAGTCCTTTGCAAGATGCCCAAAGGAGAGACAGTGACTGCAACACACACTGTCACAGGCATTACTGAGGTGAGCCTGAGACCCACACTTGAGAACAGGATTTTGGCTGCCCTTGATAAAACAGTATACTCCTATCCTGGCCCAGATAAAATGAACAAGGCAAATGCATGATACTAAAATCAGACTGAACAAGTTTAACTTGCATTTCTAGTGATTTGGATATGATGTTCTATCCACACTTCTGGCAGTGTCCTTTCCCTTTAAGAGCTTGCTGGAAAGTCTTCAAGCTGGCTTCTCCCACCCACCCGGGTGGTTACTTCTTCAGCTCTGCCCCATGATGCCAGATCTTCCTTTCTGCTGGAAGAAGCAGGTTCCCTCCTTACTGCTTCTGCATTGAGTAAGCCCTAGCGCTTAAAATCTTCAGATTTACTTCCAAAACGTCAACTCTTTGAGTTCAGTCTTCAACTCGATGTTTGATCGCGACCACGATGGACAAGAAGTCCACTCCTGGGTTCTGCCGGTACCTTTGCGGGCAGAAGATGTCCAGGACCGACCCTGCACGCTACGTGCATTTACTGCCTGGGGCACGACCACAATCCCTAGGCCTGCAATTTTTGTCATTCATTTCACCCCACCGTTCTGGTGGACCATCACACCTGCCTAAAATTTGGCTGTCCGGCACAATGGAACCTGCTTGTCAAATCTAAGGATGCCCGTTGGGTGGTCTCCATGGCCACGGGGTCCACTGAGCAGCTTACAACCTTTGAAGAGGAGGCAGCTCAGACTGTGGCCCATTCCTCCTCAGCTTCTGCCTTTGTGCCGCTTCAGCTGGGCTCGACCTTCATGGGTTCCTTCAAGGAATTGTGCCAGTCTCTGCCAACCTTTGGTCAGGGACCCAGCAGATCCAAATCTAAGAGAGAGTCCAAAAAGGAAAAAGAGAGGACTCGCCGTTGATAGGGGGATCAGGAGCACTCTTCTTCAAGGGCCTCTGATTCCCACACTTCTTGGGATTTGACTTCGGTCGAATCCTCGGCCTTGGTCGCAAGCTCCACGGTGACACCATCGGGCTGGTTGGTCGAGACGCTGGTCAAAGTCCCAGCCGAGATTTTTCTTGAGCCAACCGACCAGTTGTCAACAAAAGAGGCCGACACTTCCTTGTCTAGGACTCTGGTCCTGACACAGACTATTGTAGGGATGGATCAGTCAGATGATCCACCGCCTTTGGTCCCTGACCCAGACCAGGAGGAGCCTCGGCAATCACTGACTCCCTCCGAGCCCTGCCGTTGGTCCCCCAGGCAGTCGAGGGTGAGGCCTTGGTCTTCCTCCCGTGGGTCGAGCTGATCCCGCTGACATCAGCGCTCCTGCTGTCAGCACCATGGGAAGCTGCGCCACCACTGTTCTTCATCCTTGGGTAAGGGGAGGCTTCAGCACAAATTCTGTCGATGCTACAAGGACTTGATGTGGCAACTGTTTATGCTTACCGGTCCTAAACCAACCCTATGCTGGCCATCACTTGGCAGTCACATGAAAGGCTGATGCCGTCTCCTTTGACGAAGCCAACCAAAACGGTCCCAGTTTGGCTGCCTCCGGCATCTCTGCCGATCATGGTGGAGCTACCACCTAAACAGCCACTGGTTGGTGCTCTGACTAAGGTGTCTCGACTGGCCAAGGGGCTTCCCTATTGGCTGTCGGTCACTGTCACCTCTGACTGTCCACAGTGAGTCAGTGGGGACTTGGGCAGTCGATCACTCTTTAACAACTCCTCTGAGTATGAAGGATCCTCCCTGCACTCTCGTCCAGTTGACATAGAGTCCATGGGGGACCTCTCGACGGGTGAAGGTCCATCTTCCTTCATGGGGCTTCTCCGCTTGATCTCTGAGTCGACGGGTATGAAAATGGAACCCATCCAAAAGTGGGCTTGTTACCCATTGACAGATCTTTGACCAGGGAGACACTCTGATGGAGGCCTTCCCAGTGGCAGAAGCCATTCTTGGCCCTGCCCTGGAGCTTTGGCAGTGCCCTGCTTCCTGCCCTGTGCCTTCTGCCTGGATGGCCTGAAAATACATGGTACCCACCGGTTCACTTTTGGGATTCACAGAGCACCCCTTTGGCGAGGGGCTGGTGGCCGATTCTGTGTTTAGGCACTCTGGCAACACAGGGGATGTAGACAAGCCACCTGACAAGGAGTCCAAGAAGTTGGACCATGCAACCAAGAAAGTCTGTGCTGCCTCCTTGCTTGGTCTCTGCCAGGCGAGCTCAGCCCTCCTCATAGCCCACTTCTCCCATGTCCTGCTGGGCACCTTAGATGAGATGATTCCTCATCTGCCTGTGGACCTTCAGACCATGGTCAAACAGGCCTGGGATCTGCCAAATGGCTCCAGACAGCCATGGACATTGAGGACTCCTGTGCCCACTCCGTGGCAGCCTCAGTGGCCGTGTGCCGCAGGGCTTGGCTGAGGATCTCGACCTTCATGGCAGACACTCGGCACAAGCTGACAGATGTCCCTTTCCTGGGCACCAACCTGTTTGGGCCCAGGGTTGAGGGTCACCTCACTCGTATTGAGAAGTCCAATGCCACCTTCAACTCCGTGACATATTCCCAGAAGGACTCTAAGGGCTCCAAGCAGCAGCAGAAGAGGAAGCTCTTTCGGTCCACCTCTTCTCCTGTGGCCAAACCAGCCCAGCAACAGGCTGGCTAGGAGGCTCAGGCCTGGTGACCTCGGCCAAGTAGGTGGCCGTGGTCATCTGTAAGCCTGGAGAGAGAGGCTCCGGTGGCACCTCAGCCGGGCCTTCCTCAAAGCCTGCCCAGTGATGGGATGAGGGGTGACTCCTTCATGCCTGTTGCACCTCACCTCAGTCCTCCTGTGGGGGGCCGGCTCAGCCACTTCCTTTCTGCCTAGTCCGCTGTCACTACAGATAGGTGGGTTCTAGAAGTGGTGGGTCAGGGTCTGCCTCTGGAATCTGAGCAGTACCCTCGTTGCCAAACACATGCCCCACGGGAGGACTTGGTTTCCGCAGACATGCTGTCAGCTCTCAGAGATGACATAGCCCAACTCCTCCACAAGGAGGTCATGGTTCCTGTTGTGGATCCTCCAGAACACCCAGGGTTTGTCTCCAGGAACTTCCTGGTGCTAAAGCAGATGGGGGGCTGGCACCCCATTCTAGATCTGCATGACCTGAACAAGTTCCTCAGGTCACGCACCTTCAGGATGGTAACTCTGTCTCAGATCATACCATCTCTAGAGCGAAATGTGGTTTTGCTCCCTGGATCTTCAGGACATGTTCTTTCACATCCCGATCCATGTGTCTCATCACAGTTTCCCCACTTTCGAGCAAAGGGAGCCCTCTACGAGTTCCAGGCCATGCCATTCGGCCTCTTCTTAGCCCCCAGGGTCTTCACCAAGTGCATTGCAGTGGTGATAGCTTACCTGAGGAGCCAAGGGGTCCGGGATTACCCCTGCCTGGACAACTGACTGATCGCAGGTCCCTTCAGGCAGGAGGTGGAGCGGTCCAGGGACTTGGCCCTCCAGACTTGCATCTCCCTTGGATTCCTGGTCAACAAGGCCAAGTCGGAACTCATGTCCTCACAGGCTATGTGCTTCATTGGGGCAGAGCTCGACTCTTGCAGAGCCAGAGCCCAACTCCTGGTGGACAGGGCGGAAGCTGTCTCCTTTACTGGATCATTTCGGGTTGGGCAATTGTGCCCAGCCCGGGACTTCCTGCGCCTGCTGGACTACATGGCAACCTGCAACAGCATGGTCCATTGAGCCTGCTGGAGAATGCACTCCCAGCAGTGGGAGCTGGCCAGCCAGTGGTTTCAGTGCAAGGGTCACTTCGATCAGCTGGTCACTGTAACCCAGCGGTTGTGGGATGCTATCCAGTGGTGGTTAGTCCCAGTGCATCTGCAGGAAGGGATCTCATTTGTCTGTCCAAAGCCAGTGGTCATCGTGATAACCAATGCCTCTCTCATGGGCTGGGGTGTCCACCTGGGAGAACACAGAGTCCAAGGGCTCTGAACCCCCGAGGAGTCCCATTGCCACATCAACCTTCTGGAGCTCCGGGCAGTTCCGCTTGCGCAGACTGCATTAGCTCCGCAAATTTGGGCAGGTGGTCCATGTCCAGATGGACAACACCACGACCATTCTTCTACCTCAACAAACAGGGTGGGACACATTCCCTGCCCCTGTGCAAGGAAGCCCTCCATGTTTGGACCCACATGTGCACTCTGGAGGCGGATCTCCTAGCCAGCCATGTGGCAGGGGCCTCCAGTCAGCTGGTGGACACTCTCAGCCAGGTGGGCAAGGTGTCTCACAAGTGGTCTCTCCACCCAGAGGTAGTGCACAGGCTGTTCTCCTAGTGGGGCACCCCGTGGGTGAACCTGTTCGCCTCCAGGGAGACTGCAAAACTGAGGCTGTTTTGTGCCCACCCACCTCAGCAGGGAATACTGCAGGGGGAAGCCTTCTCGAGGCCTTGGACCCCGGGCCTCTTTTATGCCTTCCCTCCAATTCTCTTGATCCACAGGGTGCTCCTCAAGGCTAGGATGGATAAGGCACAGGTGATCCTGGTGACTCCAGACTGGCCATGTCAGTTTTGGTACCCCAATCTCCTCAGCCTCAGCAACAGGCTGCTGAGGCGTCTTCCCCTATGCCCGGACCTGTTTTCCATCAGTCATGGGAAGGTACTCCATCCAAACCTTCAATCCCTGCACCTGACAGTCTGGTTCCTCAGCGGCTAGAGTTACAGGCTTTGGGTCTCTCCAAAGCAGTCTTCACTGTTGTGGAGGCATCTCGGAAGGAGTCGACTAGGAAGTGCTACTCCTTCAAATGGAAGAGATTCTCCATTTGGTGTCAGGCCAAGGGGCTGGACCCTTTGTCCTGTCCAGTGCCTAGCATTCTTGATTATCTTTGGCCCCTCTCTCAGTTGGGCTTTCGGTTGATGACCCTTAAGGTGCACTTGGCAGCCATCTCTGCTTACTGGGCGCAGGCTGGTCAGCAGACGGTGGCACAGGAGAAGGTGGTCTGGCATTTCTTTAAAGGCCTTGACCATATTTCCACCCAGTGCGTGAACCACCACCACCGTGGGATCTACTGCTGGTATTAGCAAATCTCATGGGCAAACCATTCGAACCAATGCACAGGTGTAAGATGTCACACCTATCATAGAAGACTGCCTTCTTGATGGCTATCACATCAGCCAGAAGGATTGGGGAGCTACAAGTGCTCTCTGTTGAGTCGCCCTATTTGGTGTTCCACAGGGACAAGGTTGTCCTGTGCCCCAACCCGAAGTTCCTTCCAAAGGTTGTGTCAGAGTTTCACCTGAACCAGGTGATGACTTTGCTGGTGTACTAGCCCAATTACACCTCAGAGGCCAAGTACAAGCTCCATACTTTGGACCTGAGATGCACGCTCTCTTATTACAAGGAGTGAATGGCTGAAGTTTGGGGAGAGGTTCACCAGCTTTTTGTCACCTGTGCTGAAGCCGGACCTGGCAGACCTGCAGTAAAGTGGACGATTGGCAGATGGATTACATCTTGCATTGATTTCTGGTATAGATTGGCGGGTAGGGAGCCACCCGTAGGGCTAAGGGCTCATTCCACCTGCCATACCTCTGCGTCGGTGGCTGCTTCTAAGGACGTCCCTATCCAGTATATCTGCAGGGCTGATACATGGAGGTCAGCAAACACCTTCATTTTCCATTACCACATCAACCTAGAGTCACACTGGGATGCTGGTTTTGGGGCCTCAGTGCTCCAATCTCTGTCCTCTAAGTAAGGGGTGTGTGCCTTGCCTCCCTCCTCCGGGAGAACTGCTAGGAGTCTGCCAAACAGTGTGGATAGAACAACATACCCACAATCCTAGAAAAACAGGTTACTCACCTGTAACAGTAGTTCTAGGAGTGGTGTATATGTTGTTCATCCACACGAACCCACCCGACTTCCCCAGCTTCAACGCATAACCCTCTTCTTCCAGCAGGCAAGATCTGGCATCAAGGGGTGGAGCCGAGGGATATACCACCTGGGTGGGGGTGATGAGCCAGCTTTTAGACCATCCAGCAAGATTTATAGGGAAAGGGACATGCCAAACAGTGTGGATGAACAACATATACCATTTCTAGAACTACTGTTACAGGTGAGTAACCTGTTTTTTCTTCCTAAGGTGGTTTTCTGAGTTTATCCTAAATCAATCCATCCAGCTGCCTGTTTATTTTCCATAACATGCCAATCTAGGAGAAGCATTGCTCCACACTTTGGATGTGCATAGAACTCTGTGTTACTATACACACCCTACTCAGGAATGCAGGAAGTCCAAACAATTGTTTGTTTCTTTTGCCCCTGGGAAAGCGGGCACCCCAGTTTCAAAATAGTGCTTGTCCAAATGGTTTGCCAGCTGTATTACTTTTTGTTATAGGAAATACGGTAAGGAACTTAAAGAGCCCCTGACGCTTATGCACCCTTGTTAGTCAAGCTGTGGCCTTCATTAATCTCAAACTGGCCATTATAAGGTGTTAAATATGACACAAAATCAAGCCCCATTCACTTCAATGGGGTGTGCCCCCGGGCTCTCTCTTGCAGAACATCATAGAGCAGGGGCGTATTCAGTGCATGAGGAAGTAAAGGAATGGAATGGCCAGTGTTATCAGAGCCAAAATGTGATCTGTAATTTCTCAGTACATGCACTGCATTCAGTATTAAAAACGGGACGTGTGGACATTCGCTACCTTTAGGTATCAAATGGGGTAAGTCAGTTTTTCAGGAGAATGATATGACAGAATCACTTTAAATCATACTCTGTTTCTACTTTATTTTATAACCAATCATTAATACTGTGTATTGTTTTTGTTATTGTATTTTCTGATCTTTCTTCGAGTTGGAGATCTTGCAGCAGGCAATAAACATATGGACTAAGCCACCAGGTGCCAGGATCCTACAGAAACCTTCTGGCTAGCAGTCTTCAGCTGGGACCACCCCTTGACATAGGTATGCCTTGACGTCAGCCAGTGGTATAAAAGGGATGGTCCCCAGACTCACCCCAGTTCATTTCCCCCTGTTGGCCCATTCATATCTGTTCCTCGGATGCCTCCTGCTACAGTTCGACCGCCATCGCGCATTTACTGCATTTTTTTTTATTTCCTCTGAAGTATTGTGTTTTCCTGCATGTCTTCATCACCAGCTCCTTCCGTTTCTTCCATCGACCAAAGAAAATCCAAGTGTAAGTGCAACAAGCAGCTCCCGTCGAAAGACGGCCATGAGGCCTGCCTCCTTTGCCTGGGACGGGACCACAACACTTCCACCTGCCATCACTGTCAGTGGTTCAATCAATGGACTTAAATCCGCCACTAGAAGGCCCTCAAGGATCACTTCTAGAGCAGCAGCTTGCCGCCATACAGAACCAATCCTTGGGGAAAAGTCCTTCTTCCTCCTCCTCCTCTGTCTCAAGGACCTCGTCATCATTGAAGACCCATCAGGAGAAGAAGAAGAAGAAGAAGGCCTCAGGGAAGCATAAGTCACGGGACAAGGATAGGGACAAGGCCCAGACCCACTCCCATTCCTGGCCTTTTCATCGGAAGAAGACCTTCTCAGGTTCCTCCTACCATGGGGGGGTCAGACCACTCCATACGGCCTGCTCTCATTCTATCCGGGCAGCTGGTGGTGAAACCTCCCACCTTGGTGCTGGCAACAGGCGGAGGTGTGTCAGGGTCTGGGACTTTGGTTTCAGTCCTACAGCCCCTGAAGGTGAAGGCCATGCCTAAGTTGTCTGCCTCCTCCTCAGGTGGTGGGGCAGTGGTTCTTCTGCCGCCATCCGCCTGGCCCCGATATCGAGTTCTGCCTGTAAGTCCACGGACTCTGCACCCCATGCGTCCGCCTCCAAGGCCTCCAGGATGCCTCTGCCCCATGCCTAGCTGACTACACCAAGGGGTCTGGCTTAACTAGTGATACCTCCCCCCTCAGACTGTTGCCAGCAGCTGACTTCCAAGGAGACGCTGGGTATTCCGATGTTGGAGCCAATGACATCCCTATAGTTGCCAGACCGTCCATCGTCACTGGTAGACATGAATGGCTCCCCCGGCTTGATGGAGGAAGATTGGATGCCCGCCAGCCCTCATCCTGATGGGGCACCCGGACGTCCGACTCTTGATCCTCCGACAACAGCTATTCCGGTGCCAAGTACCCTGACACCAGGTGCATCGACGCCAGATACATAAATGCCACCTCCTCCTCCACCTCAGCCTCAGGCACCAGCAGGCCCTTCGAGGCCTCAGATCCCTCTAAATGAAGTCAAGGACCTGTTCCACTTCCAGTGGAACAAAATTAAAGGTGACCTGCTCCCTCCTAAGCCTGCTGAGCTGGTGCGAATAGAACCCGAACCTGAACCGGACTCAGACCCTCTCCCGGAGCCTAGGCAACCGACTTCAGAACCTAGCATCCCTCTCCTGAGTCCAGATGGCAGGCACCGGGGAAAGCCCAAACAGAGGGTGGAGGCACAAGCACTCCCCCTCCCGGTCATCAGGTCGACGCCTGCATTGTTCTCACAGTAGATGTCAGCTTAGCTTCTCCTCATCCGGCTTGGAGGATTCCAGTAGTAGCTCATCCTCCACAGCTTCAGGTGTCTCAGAACCATGGGGTCACTCTCTTTCCGCAGACAACAAGGACACCCCTAGATCGCCTCCAGATGATTCATTGTTTATGGATTTAATGAGGTTCATCCAAGTCACTAATGGCTTGAAAACAGAGGACCTTGATCCAGAAAGGAGAAGGCTGGCTAAATACCTGCAACAAAAGGAGCCTAAACTTCTGGTGGTCCCTCCATTGGTGGATACCTTCCAGGACCTTACCAGGCTCACCTGGAAGCATCTGTCATCCTCCTCAACTGTTTCCAAAAAAATTGGACCAGCTCTACAGGGCACCCAGGGATGAACCCTTCCTAGCTGAACACCCTGTAGCTGACTCAATGGTCATCACTGCAGCCTATGACAGATCTAAGAGACCACGGCACTTGAGCAACTAGCCTCCGGATCAGGAATTCAAACTCATTAAACAACTGGGCAAGAAGGTTTACACCTCCTCTACTTGTTCCATTAGATCTTTACAATTCCTTACCCACATGGTGCAGTACCAAAATGCCCTGTGAGAGAAGGGTTTGGATCTGGCTCAGTCTTTGCCAGACTTGGAACAAAAATCTGAGCTCTTGGATATACTGAAATCTGGTTCTGATGTAGGCACCCACATGTTGCGTGCCTCATACAACACTGTGGATACGGCCACCAGGGCAGCCACCACCAGCATCTGCCTCCAGCGCCACACATGGCTTCGAGTCTCTGGGTTCACCCAGGCTCTGCAGGCCTGAATCATGGACCTTCCGTTTAAAGGTTCAGTCCTGTTTGGAGATGAGGCAGAAGAATTGATCACTCGCCTCCAGGATTCAGGAAAGGCTTCTGGTCTGTACATGTAACCCCTACCAGGTATGCCATTTCTATCTGACAGCTCTACCTGGTGGGCTGGATTCGGGGAGGAATATGTCACTCGGCACATTGGCTAGGTTTGGCTACTCTGCACAGGGGCACCCAAGTAACTCCGGACAAAGGAAGCAATAACCGTAATGTCCAATACCAGAAGTGGGATTCTAAAGTGTGGCTATTCTTCACATCCAACAGAATAAACAAAGCATAGATGGACCCCCATGGGGCTACACTCCTGGTAATGCAGATTAAAGGAGATCAGAACACATCCTCATCACTTTAGCCCTCAGGCTCTGAAACACACAGGGCACACAGCCCGAACTTGTACGCTGCTCTGGGTTTCCTATGGCCCAAAGCTCCTGCCAGCCACTTGGACACTTTCCATATATCATGGAAACATTTACTGGTGGCTCCCTAAACCACCTAAGAGCACTTCTGCTCCATAAGGAAATCTTCCTCATCAATCCCACGTCTGGGTACTTTCCTCAGGCATTGGCCAAGTACCTGAGAGAAAGCAAACAGGTGTCCCAGAGCAAATCCATAGAGGTGAATTTGGTTACTACTGATGGGGGTCTCCCACCTCTCGCTCCCACAATTCATACCCGGCCATTTCTCTGGACTGTAACACCTCATCCTTTAACACCTTTGCTGTGTAGATTCCTTTTAAAAGTGGCTTAGTCCATTACTCTAGACCCCCAAAAGAGTTAAGCAGTCCAATCCCCACATCCTCCAAACTGTACTTGGCTGTCTTTTCCTGACCCCACAGTAACAGTCCCTTTAGTTTCCTTCTGTTTCAGGTGAAAACACATGGCCCTTTAGCAGTGCGAACTCACCCTTCGGTTGCAGGTGCCCCACAGGGGTTTCCTCCTCAAGGAATCTCTTCCAGAGCTTCTGGTGCCTCAGCACAAACTTAAACAGGCAGCTTCTTTTCCTCCTATCTGGACCAAGGGGGTTGCCCCCTGGAAACAGGCTGATACCTTCCCCCATCCCTGCAGGGATGGGACCCTGAACCACTGAAAGCGATCTCCACCACTTCAATAAGCAGTTCCTGTGTTCCTCTTCAGGTGGAAACACACACACCTAAAAACCAAAGTAGCTCTGTAACAGAGCTTAAAGCTCTGAGGGCCTGCCTCAGCAGAGCACCTCTGCTGAACTCTACAGACCTCTCTCTCAGACTGACTTCAAATTCCCCAATTTTGTACTCTAACCTCCAACTGCAACATTCTAGTGTGGCTTATGCAGCTGCGAAAGTTCTAAATGATGCCATCCCTCAGTCTCAGCTGAGACTGAGAACAGATGAGACAGTGTGAAATCCATTTAACTGGAGTTTCACAAACTGCCTTCCCTGCCTACCACTAGGTCTTACTGGGATTCTAGTAACCCCGGGTAACAGGGGAGTTACATACAAGAAATGTACAAATCCAACCAAAAGCTATTCAAGAAACAGCCATTTTGTAAGTCCTCAAGTCAGCAGCCTAGAAACCAGCCCCAACAGAAGGGTGGTTTCAAGCACAAAGCAGCCTCCCAGGCCCCCGGGGGCTCCATGTCCAGAGCCGCCAAGTCCTCCCAGTCCACTCTGCCCACACCCAGAGCCTCAGCCTGACTCTTTGCCAGACCCCCCTTCCCCAGCAGAAGCCCTGGGGGAAACGGTAGGGGGTCACTTCTACCTCTACCAGGAGGGTTGGAGCAAGATTATGACAGACCTTTGGGTGCTCCTGCTTATAGAGAGAGGTCATATGTTGGCATTCCTGGAGAGGCCACCAGAACATCCTCTGGTGCCCTCCCATTACCCCCCATAACATGTTGCCCTCATCAAAAGTGAGATCCAGGCACTACTTCAAAAACGGGTTATAGAGCCAGTCCCTCCAGATCAGAGGCGGAAGGGATTTTATTCCCACTTCTTCCTTGTCCCAAAAAAGACCAGGGACCTTAGTCCCATTCTGGACCTCAGTCTTCTGAACAAGTACATCGAGTACAAGAAGTTCAGGATAGTCACCCTTCCAGGTCTAATTCTCCTCTTGCACCAGGGAGACTGTCCTTGCTCTCTAGATATGCAGGATGCATATCTGCGTATATTAGTGTTTCAGCCCCACAGAAGGTACCTGCGTTTCCTCTTCCAGGGGCATCATTATCAGTTTTGGGCTCTACCATTTGCAATATCATCTGCTCTCAGGGTTTTCACCAAGTGCCTAGCATTGGTGGCTGCAGCCCTAAGAAGAAGGGGCTATTACGTCTTCCTCTACCTGGACGATGGGCTCCTGATGGCCCCCTCAAAGGATCGACTGCTTCAAACTTTTGGAGACACCGTTACCCTCTTCCGAGAGTTGGGGATCACTCTGAATTTACCAAAGTCATCCCCATGGCCCAGCCAGAGACTCCTCTGTATCAGAGTGATCCAGGACACAGTTCAGGGCAGAGCCCTTCTGCCCCAAGACAGGGCCAACCACCTTCAGGGTCAGGCTTGGTCGGTGTCTGTCCCATCAGGTACCAGCCAGGTCATATCTAAAGATGCTTGGCCACATGGCAGTGGCCATTCTGACCATCCCTCTTGTCTGTTTGCATATGAGGGTCCCCCAGTGGACACTCAGGGTGCAGTGGGACCAATGTTCTGATGACCTGGAGCAGCCTGTCTCAGCTGCCGACCCAGTGCTTCAAACCCTGGCTTGGTGGATTGAACCAGACATCGTCTCCCAGGGGTTTCCTTCAGACTGGAGTCCCTGAGGCAGGTGCTCACCACGGATGCCTCAGGACAGGGTTGGGGCGCCCACTTAGCAGACCGGCAGATCCAGGGATCCTGGTCCACAGTGGAACAATAGTTGCACATCAACATCCTGGAGATGCGAGTGGTCCTCTGTGTCTTGCAGGCATTCCAGATGGACCTCCTTCCAGGCCCTCTCTTGATTCAAATAGACAACATGTCCATAGTGTTTTACATCAACAAGCAGGAGGGAACTCACTCATACCTCCCCTCTGCAGGGAGACCATGAGGGTCTGGTATTGGGCACTGGAGCATCACCTAGATCTCACTGCTGTGCATGTTCTAGGCATCCAGAACGTCTTGGCTGGCAGCCTAAGCAGGTCTCAGTCCAGGGACCATGAGTGGGAACTATTACAGCTAGTCGCCGAGCAACTGTTTGACAGATGGGGATGGCCAGAGTTGGACCTTTTTGCATCCCCACTCAACACCAAATTGTCCAATTTTTGCTTGCTAGATCCAGGGCCTGGAGTTTTCTGGTGAGACGCATTGTCCTTCAGCTGTACAGGGAGGTTTCTCTATGCCTTCCCTCCCTCCCTTCCTGATTCTTCAGAAGATTCTGCCCAAAGTACAGGTGGAGGGAGCAGCAATTATCCTCATTGCTCCCCTGTGGTTCCCTCTACTTCAACAGCTGGCAGTGGAACCCCCCGATCCCCTGCCTCTGAGCCCACATTTACTCTCCCAGGATCAGGGCACTCTCGTCCATCCGGACCTCTAGTCTTTGCACCTGCATGCATGGCTCCTGCAGACTTAGCGGTGGTGAGAGTTGGAGTTTCTCCGGGTGTAGCAGATCTCCTAGTGGCTGCAGGGAAGCCCTCCACTAGGTCAACTTATGCTATGAAGTGGAATCGGTTTTGCCTTTGGGCCTCTGCTCACCGCCTAGACCCTTTCTTTTGCCCTGTAAACTCAGTTTTGGAGTATCTCCTCTCTATTTCAGATGGGTCTGAGCTACTCCTCTATCAATGTACATCTGTCTGCCATCTGCATGCCGTGCACTTGTAGAGGGCAAGATCTCAGTTCAGCTTGACCTGCACCTTCTTGCGGGGCATCTTGCATTTAAAACCTCCCATTAGGGACCCAGTCCCTCCTTGGGATTTACTATTTATATTTTGCAACCTGCACCTCAGCCAAGAGTGGCGTCTTGAAACCAGGACCCCCTAAACTTGTACCCAGACAAGACAACAAACCACAAGTTGGCATAAAATAGGCATCACCCCTGGCACTGGGGCAAATACCTGGCTTGGCATCTAGAGGTTGGGGGGTTAGGGCGCCAAACAAACATTCTTATTTTCTCCGAATTCTGGGAGAGAAGTGCTAGGGCTATGCTAGGTCTATCTTCTGAGGGGCCCATAAACAAGTCACTCTGGGAAGCACAGATCGAATGTCCACTACTGGAATTGGGATTGTACAGTATGGCTTTATTCTGACACAAGATGGAACAAACACAGAATGGGGTGGTCCCCCAGGTTGAAACTGACTTTCTCAGGGCATCACACACTTTTCTTTTCTAGAAACAATACTTGTCCTGGGTTGTACGCATTCCTACTAGTCACAAACTACAAACCAGGTAATTGAACATGGTCATTTCTCTCAAAGTGTCTTTTACGTGAGGGTTGCCACACCCTAAAAAACATTTCGAATCTTTTTCCTCCTGACGTGATGGACTTAGTTAATATGCCCAGGGTAACCTTGTGTCCTTCCATGAACCAGTTAGCCCTGACTGAAGTTTAAGATGGGGGGTTGCCCACCCTGGCCCCAACCAGTCTCTGTCATTCCTTCTAGGTTACACAAATTGAGCCTTTAATCTCATCAGATTGCTAAAGGACTGTATATTCTCAATATTCACATTCAGCACATTTTTTGTGGTGATGCAGGGGCTCTGACAGGTGTATTCTAGCCTTATTTCTGGGCACATACACCTCAGACAACTCCCTAGAAAAAGTTCCATGTAACTGTACTCACGGTTTTGTTTGTCCGTTTATTACAGACATGGATACTGGAAGGAAACACCTCTTTCCTTTAAGGTAGCTTTTCATAGCTTCAAACAGAAACACTCAGTATTCACAAAAGAAGAAGAGGAGGAGTTACCTAAACCAAACAGTAGAAGCACTCTAGATAGTGGGGTTGATACCAGTCCATTTAAAGAAGAAAGAGTACTGAAAGAACTTCTAAAACTCAAGGTGGACAAAGCAATGGAGCCTGACGGGATTCACCCTAGAATCCTAAAAGAGCTAAGGGAGGACCTAGTGACACCACTAACCACACTTTCTAACAAATCATGGGAAGATGGGGAGGTACCTGAGGACTGGAGGAGGGCAGATGTGATTCCCTTTCACAAAAGTGGGAGCAAGGCAGAAGCAGGAAACTAGAGACCTGTTAGTTTGACCTCAGTGGTGGGGAAAATGATGGAATCACTTCTGAAAGAAAGAATTGTTGAGTACCTAGAGGCCAGCAGGGCACTGGACCCAAAGCAGCATGGATTCACAGCAGGAAGGTCATGTCAGACAAATCTAATCGATTTCTTTGACTGGGTGACCAAAGTAATAGACCAGGGAGGGGCTGTGGATATGGCCTACCTAGACTTTAGCAAGGCATTTGACACAGTCTCACACAAAGATTAATAATCAAGTTAGCCAGCCTGGGAGTGGGTCCCAGGGTGGTAGCCTGCAGAAAACTGGCTGCACAACAGGACACAGAAGGTAATAGTGAATGGAACACATTCTGAAGAAAGGGGTTACTAGTGGAGTACCTCAGGGCTCAGTACTGGGTCCAGTCCTCTTTAACATCTTTATAGGTGATATTGCAGAGGGTCTGAAGAAAAGTATGCCTCTTTATGGATGACACAAAGATCTGTAACAGAGTTGATACAGGGGTGAAAAGGATGAGAAGGGACTTGGCAAGGTTGGAGGAATGGTCAGACATATGGTAACTTAGATTCAATGCAAAGAAGTGCAAAGTAATGCACCTGGGAAATAAAAATCCAGGAGAAGAGTACACAATAGCAGGGAGGTACTAACAACAACAATAATGGAAAGGGATCTGGGTGTAGTCATATCAGATGACCTAAAGGTGGGTATGCAATGTGAGAAGTCAGTAGGGAAAGCCAGGGGGATACTGGGATGCATAGGGAGGGGCATCACAAGTAGAAAAAGGGAAGTGGTTATCCCTCTATACAGACAGTTGGTGAGACCCCATCTGGAGTACTGCGTGCAGTTTTGGAGACCTCATCTACGCAAGGACATAGACAGGATGGAAGCAGTCCAGAGGAGGGCAACTAAAATGGTGCAGGGTCTACATCAGAAACCATATGAAGAGAGACTGAGAGAGCTTAATATGTATACCCTTGATGAAAGGAGGGACGGGGGACATGATAGAAACTTTTAAGTACCTCAAGGGAATCAACAAAGTCCAGGAGGGTAGCATCTTTCAGAAAAAGAGATGTGTAAGAACAAGGGGGCACAATTTAAAGTTAGAGGGGACAGCTCAGGGGTAATGTGAGGAAATTCTTTTTCACGGAGAGAGTGGTGGATGCATGGAACTGCCTTCCTGGAGAGGTTGTGGGGTCTAAAACAGTGGAGGAATTCAAACATGCATGGGGCAGACATAAGGCAATCATAGTGGGGGGTTGTAGGAAATAGGCTGTTGGTTAACTAGAATCTGCAGCTTATCCAGTAGGTAGGGAAATGGGCAGACTGCGTGGGCCAAGTGGTCCTTATCTGCCGTCAAAGTCTATGTTCTATGTTTATCTCTCTCTGGGCAGCAGACACTCTTCTGGTCCCTCAGGGGACTGCCCCTTGGACACACTGAATCTGCAGTCCCACTTCACTTTCTCTGGAATGACTCACTGGGGTTCTGCTGGCAACGGTCTCCACCACTTCTCTTGGCACTGCTGTATTTTCACTCATTAGGGTGAGAAAATGACCAGAGGTCCTTCAACCAGCCTAGACAGGCTGGCAGGCACCTTTAACACTGAGAGCTCCCTCCTCACGTAGCTCCCTCACTGAGCTAACTGCACTACCTATCTGAGCATTCTAAAACTAACCCCAGGTAGCGGATTCCAAAGTGGCTCAGGCTGCTGCGAGAGTTCTGAATGACATAATCCATTTCTCCTCAGGATAGCTGAGTAAACAATGATGTCATCTTGTAAGGAGCTTTTAAAAACTCCATACAGGCTGCCCAGGAACTTTCCTAATCTAACACTGATGGGTTATAGTAACCCCACGGGACTGGGTGGTTACATGTTAGAAAAATTTACGTTGCCTCCCTTTGAACCAGCCGCAGACTGCGAGCTACACTTCCTGTCTTGGAAAGCATTATTTTTAGTTGCCATTACTTCTGTTCGGAGGATTTCAGAGCTTCAGGCTCTGATGTGTAATGAGCCCTATTTAGTTTCTCACAAGGACAGGGTGTCTCTGAGAACTAATCCTAAGTTTTTGCCCAAGGTGGTATCCATATTTACTCTGAACCAGGATATCCACCTCCCTGTCTACCTCATAGAGTATTCCAACAGAGGGGAGACTCTTTTACATACTCTGGATGTCCACCGACACTTCAATATTATTTGACTCGCACTGGTCCTCTCTATAAGACTGACCAGTTGTTTGTTTCCTTTGTTCCGAAATCTCTGGGAGCACCAGTTACTAACAGATGTTGTCAAACTGGTTAGTTAACTGCATTGTTCATTGTTACCGTCAGTACGATAAACCTCTACCGGGCCCGGTAAGAGATCATTCTACCAGGGGAGTGGCTACTTCCTTTGCCTCACTGAGTAATGTATCCACAGCACATATCTGTGTGGCGCCACCTGGAGCTCTGTTCACACCTTCGTCAGGCACTGTAGCCTTGACGTTACCACCAGGCATAGAACGTTCTCCAAGGCCTACTTTCATAAACTGCTGGCTGTCCTTAGCCTCCACCTTGGCCTATCTGTTCCTTTCTTTGACTGCTGGGGACTCAGTCATTATGGTTATTGCCTGCTGCAAGAGCTCCAACTCAAAGTAAGATAGTACAGTTACGTAAGAACTTACCGTAACAGTAAATCTTCAAGAGGAGCTGTTGAAGCAGGAGCTGCTTTCCCTTCCTCCCCCTGGTATTTCTTCTGCCTTTTCTTTAGGCATGAACCTAGCCAGTTCTCCTTCCATCCTAGACTCTGGGTCTCCAGTGGGAGAACTGTGGTGGGGCTGACATCGGGGAAGACCAATGTCAGGGGCGGTCCCCGCTGAAGACTGCTAGCTAGAAGGTTTCCATGGGGTCCTGGCACCGAGTGACTTAGTCCTTATGCTTATTGCCTGCTGCAAGAGTTCCTCTCAAAGATCTACTGTTACAGTAAGTTCTTATGTGACTGTACTTTCCCCCAGGTTGTACCTGGAAGCAAGCCTTGGCTTAGTGTGTGCCTCTCCCATTTACCATTTTTCAAATAAATATTTATATATTCTGTTACCTCTTATTATAAGAGTGTGAGCGGCATCTTAAAGTTATTTGGGACAAATGTGGATAACACACTAAAAGACCTTCAATCAACCAAAATGATTCTGAGGTCTGTGAAGTCCTTGACCCTGCAAAATACAAGAGGATGCAGTAGGGGTGTATTTTGTAGGCTTGCAGGTTGGGGTGGCCACGGCTACCATCCACAGGACTGTGGTCGAGGAGGTGGTCTCCCTCCAGGTTCCACCACCACTGGTGGCCATTTCAAGGCAACCAAAGGTTCTGGTTCAGGTGGCCCCATTGCCTTTAGCACCTTCCAACTCCCCACTTCTTTCCCCTCCACTATTGCCTTCAGGTTTACACATCGGGGGAAGGATCTCCCTTCATCTGCTAAAGACCTATGTCCTCAAATTCATCAAATACAAACATTGTGAATGGTGTCTCTTCAAACTCATCCTCCTACCACAAAAAGAGGATTGGCTTTGTGCTCCAGACATTAAGGACACTTACCTTTTTATTAAAATCCAACATTGAGACAGATAGGGCCTCTGTTTATGCTGGAAGACGGCCATTATCGTTCCAAGTCTTGCCCTCTGACTTATCCTCAGCACTGCGGGTATTTACCAAATGCTTTACAGTTGTGGTAGCAACCTTCTGGAGGAACGGCTTTTTGTCTTCCAGCATCTGGATAACTGGCCCCTGCAGGGCCTGCTAGGGGAAGTAGTTCAGTACACAGTATCCACAACTTAGCAATTGTTCGAGGACATAGGTTTTACGGTCAGTGTACCAAAATCCATCTTTTTTTCCCTACTAGAGTTGGTGCAGTACTGGACATGGCAGTAGGCAGTGCTTTTGTGCCTGCAGACAGGACTGAGATCCTGGTGGCCCAAGCCTGTCTGGTACACAGGAGTCATTATGTGTCTGCCAGGGAAATGCTCCATATCCCAGAACTTATGACAGTCTGTTGTCTCTTCAGCTATACTGAGTGGTTCCCGCTCTGCATTTTACACCACTCAGCTACAGCAGGAGATGCCTTTCTGCTACAGCAGAATCAGCAGGCAATGCCTTAGTTAGCTTTCTTAAATGTTTCAATAATAGGCTGAAGGACACAGTAACCTAAAGAATTTATTTTATGTATTACTTTATAGAAACGCCATGGAAAATATAAAGTTAAACTCATTAAGAGAATAAGGGAGAGAGGTAAGCAACCTCATTTCATTTCCCAATAGCAATGGCCACTGAATAATGTGAGAATGAATAATGTACAGTAAGTAGGGAGACTTTACTGATTTTTTTCTTACAAACAGAATGAAGGATTAGGAGTGGAATGACAGGGAACTGTGTACAGAGCCCAGGAAGGGCAAAAAGACATTTAGAAAAATAAGGATAAATCTGTGTTGTCAAGTTCTTTTTAAAAAGGAATGAGTTAGAAAAAGTATGAAAGTATGATGTAAAATAGAATATAACAGATAAACTTAAAAAGTAACGGCAGGTTTTGATGTTTGCAGAAGGAATACATCACGGAGCAAACTTTCAACCCTGCAGTATAGTGAGGAATGTTAGATATAGACAGGAAGGTATGTCAGCTAGGAGATGTGTATATATATTGGAAAGTTTCTCATTGGGTGCAGCTTGTTCATATGATAAAATGGCTTTGACTTTTTAAGGTGTCACTTTTGTTTTTGTAAAGAAGACATACTAGAATGCCTGCCCTGATGGCGCTGAGGGTTAAGGCGCTGGACACCACACCTCTGGCCATGCCAGAGAGCTGGGTTTGGGAACGGACTTGGGTCTCTTGGGGGTTGGCGGGGGGGGAGGAAGGATTGAGCATCCAGAGGACTGCTGTCCTTCCATGGGGAGGGGGAGATTTGTGCTGTGTACTATCGACTGACACCCAGCGGCACAGCCACGTTAAGTGACTGGCCCACGTTCAGGGCGATTGGTTGCCTCCGTGGAAGTGGACACAGCCTCCACACCCATTGCACAGGCATCAGGTGTGAGAGAAAAAATAGTGAAAAAAGCCAGGACTCAGCAAGACCCGTGATGGTCTGATCATTCCTGCGAGCCCGTCCCGATACCAGATTTGTGTATTCCGGGGGGGGGGGGGGCATTCCAGGACTCCTCACTCTGGCTGTGCTGCAGATGGGCAAGTGAGGCAACCATAGGGCCAGAGGACGTACCCCTCTGAGGTTGGGCCTGCGGCAGTGGAGTAAAATGTATATGGAAAAAAAAAAGAAAATGTACTAGAACCAAAGTAGGGAAATTACTTAGGTGCTGTAATACCTGTTTTAACGAAGGTGGAGGAAAAGAAAGGTAGGTAGGTAAAATTTTTATTTTTATACAGGATATTACCTGTCATGAGGGATGAAATCCCTGTGTAACCCCCAAGGGGCACTATCCCAAGGGCTACCACCCCTGCCTGCCCTAACTGTAGCAGGGTGAGGGGCCCAGATCCGTTGGGTGCCTCCACCCAGATTGGGTCTCCAGAACTACATGCAGTACTCCAGATGGGGTCTCACCAGCTGTCTGTACAGAGGCATAATAACTTCCTGTTTTCTACTGGTGATGCCTCTCCCTATGCATCCCAGTATCCCCCAGCCCTCCTTGCTGCCCTCTCACATTGCTTGCCCACCTTTAGGTCATCTGATATGACTACCCCCAGGTCCCTTTCCATTTTTGTTGTTGTTAATATCTCACCACCCATTGTGAACTCTTCCCCTGGGTTTTTGTTTCCCAGATGCATTACCTTGCACTTCTTAGCATTGAATCTAAGCTGCCATACATTTGACCATTCCTCTAACCTTGCCAAGTCCCTTCTCATTCTTTCCACCTCACCTTGTGAATCAACTCTGTTGCAGATCTTTGTGTCATCTGCAAAGAGACATACTTTTCCTTCCAGTCCCTCTGCAATGTCACTTATAAAGACATTGAAGAGGACCGGTCCTAATACTGAACCCTGCGGTACCCCACTAGTAACCCCTTTCTTCAGAGTGGACTCCATTTACTATTACTCTCTGTGTCCTATTCTCCAGCCAATTCTTTACCCAGGCTGTCATCTTGGGACCCACTCCCAGGCTGGCTAACTTGTATATTAATCTTTTGTGTGGGACTGTGTCAAATGCCTTGGCAGTGGCATCCAACTTGGCTGAGGTCTGCACATAAGTCAGAGGATTGTTATCAGTCTTTACCAATATCTTGGCACCGTACAAATAGTCATGAAATTGATCAACAATGGCCCACTTCAGAGCCAGGAACTCTAGTTTGTGTACTGGATAATTTTTTTCTGAAGGAGTCAGACTTCTGCTGGCAAAAGCTACAGGTCTCAGACCGTTCGAGTGCTCCTGATATAACACAGCCCCCAATCCTTGTAGACTGGCATCAGTATGGAGAACGTACGGCTTGGCCGAGTCAGCATAGGCCAGCACTGGGGCATTGGTAAGTTGATATATGATGTCATAGAAAGCTTCCTCACACTCAGTAGTCCAGCAGTTTCCAAATACATCATTCGGCCGAAAATACTTCTTCTCCGTCTCAGAGTGCACAACTTTCTTATACTTTTTGTGCGTGGGAGGGTACCCCTGAGTAAGGTTGAGGAGGGGGCGAATCACTCCGGGAATAATCTTTGACAAACCGCCTATAATATCCACAAAACCCCAGGAACCATTGCAGCTCTTTCAAATTCCTGGGCTGAGGCCAAGTGGTCAGAGCCTCCACTTTGCTGGGGTCAGTCTCTATGCCTTCAGTGGATACTATGTGGCCCACATACTTCACAGAAGTTTGGAAGAATTGGCAGTTGTCTGTAGATAGCTTGAGACCGAAATCCTCCAGCCGATCCAGGACCTTGAACAATCAATGTTCATGTTCTTCCAACGAGCGGCCAAACACTATGACATCATCTAAGTAAACCAAACACTCGAGCAAATTCATGTCCCCCACAGCACGTTCCATCAGGCGCTGAAAGGTAGCTGGGGCACCTGAAATCCCTTGAGGCATCCGGATAAACTCATAGAAACCAAGGGGGAAAATGAATGCAGTCTTCTCTCGGTCCTCTGTGGCCATCGGGATCTGATAGTACCCACTGCGGAGGTCTAACACAGAGAACCACTTACTGCCATTTAAACAATCCAAGGCGTCCTGTATGCGTGGCATGGTATACTGGTCTGGGATGGTCCGACGATTCAAGGTACGGTAATCTACACACATCCGAACCGCCCCATTCTTTTTTCTCACTACTACAATGGGGGAGGCATAGGGGCTCCTGGGCTCTTGTATCACACCAGCAGCAAGCATCTCTTGCAAATGCCGCCTCAGATTGTCTGTCAGCTGGGGCCAGGCGCCGAGATCTCTCTCGAAAAGGCCTTTCGTCATGCAGCCAGATGTGGTGCTCAGCCCCTTGCACACATCCTACGTCCCATTCTTTCAGGGAGAATACCTTGTGTCTTTTGGCAAGCTTCTCACTGATCCTCACTTTCCATTCAGCAGGCAATGGGGAGTCACCGAAATCAAACAAGTCAGGAGTTACTCTGTCATCCTTCCTCGGACCCTTGCTGTTGGGCATCACTGCAGTATCTGCACAATGTACACTTGCCAGGGTGCACCCTCTTTTTATTCGAATCTCCTTGTCAGACACATTATGAACTTGAACCATCACCCTCCTGGCGTAAGCATGGGCTCTAGCAGGCACGATACTGGGTTTAACCAGCAGTCCCTCAGGCAATCTTCCCTCCCCAGGTGCATCCAACATCAATAACTTATTCTTAACACCTGTTCTCATTTGGACTTCCCCTTGCAAAACACACTGGGCATTTGGGGCAAGTATTAATGGTGCCGGATCCTTCTTCCATACTACATCCACTGGGCCTTCAGGTTCCTCCTGGCTAACCTTCCTCTGAGTTTCATAGGCCTTTTGGATCACAGCGGGTATTCTTAGGGCTCACCCAGTCCTAAACGCTTGCTTTTCTGAACACAATTGGGCTAATCGACCAAACATATGAGCATTTGTCCCAATCAACAGGGGCACCCCATCACACAGTCCATTGGAGGGGCAAACTAAAGTCAAGGTTTCCACCTGTTTGTCCACTCCAGCTACAGAAGTAGGAAATGACAACCAGATCCGGATATACCCCAAATACGGATAAGCCTTGTCACTTAGCCCCCATACATGTAGACCATCCAAGGGTTGTAGTGGCACCTCAGGTAGGTGTGTTTGATACCAGTCCTGAAACATGATGGTTATCTCAGAGCCACTATCTAATACAGCTCAAGTGGGAATCCCATTTACTCGCACTGGGGCCTCCATCGAGGGCCCAGCCACATCAGACCATTCAGGAGGCACAGCATTGACAGTTGCTTGGGCATTGGCCCAGGTCACAAAGCCCTTCCTGGTGGGTCGGACGTGGGCCCTGCGATGCCAAGTGATCAGTCTGCTGTTGACCTTCCTTAAATTCTCTGGCAACTGGCACTCAGTCTGAAAGTGTCCATCCTCCCCACAATGGTAACAGAACTTGGGGTCCCGATGGTCTGTATTGGGAGGGGAATACTTTATCTGCTGGGGGCCCTCCGGGGGGGCAAGGGGGTTTCCCCTGGGCCGGGGCATTGATTTCTAGATTACTCAGGTTCCTCAGACCTAACAGGGTGGGTAGTGGATCGCTTCAAGTCCATAACCAGTTCTCGTAAATTTCTGACCTCGGCCCTCAACTCACTTTCTACTTGGGGATCAGAGGAAATAGCACGCACCCCCACATCACCCTGAAATTCTGGGGATGCATCAGGCCTCCCTGAAAGGGGGGTCTCCTCGGGTGCACTAGACTCAGGGGTTCGGCTTGGGTTCACAGCTCCCACATAGGGTTCCCACCCCTCCTCATCAGTCTCTACCTCTCTAATCTCCCTCATCAATTAACAGTATTCAGGTGGGGTAGCCTGTCTATCATGTAACTTAAGTTTTAATAGTATCACACTAGAAAATCTAGCAGACTTCAAAACATGTTTCAACCTGATCTGGTTCAAGGCCGTGGCTGTGATCCCCCCCTTTCGATAGGCCTTTTGTAAGGCTTGCCCCACCCTAGTAACAAAGGCGGACAGCTTCTCATTTCTCCATTGCTTGGCAGACTTGAATTTCCATAATAAGTCTTCCCCAGTCTCTGTACTCCTGAACGCTCCCTCCAAAGCAGAAAGATACTCTGCTGTGGTGGCTTCCGGGTTAGTGGCCCGCAAGAACCTAATGGCTTCTAAAGCAGGGCCCCGCAGACTCTCCATCAATCGCTTTCTTTTCTCCCCCTCAGAGCATTGCCACTCCTGAACTAAGGGGGTGGCGTAGTCCATCCATGCCTCCAAGTCATCCTGCCCTGAAGGCACCGGCACTGTGCCAGAAAAAAGTTTCAGCCTACGGTAAGAATCGAGCTGTACAGGGAGGGACCACTAAGGGCAGTGGAGCCAAAATAGAACTCTTAGGGGGACAGGGGGAGGTACCTGGGGAGACCTGGGGGGTGGTGTCACTAGAGAGGTCCAATGCTTGCAGCAACTCCTGGGTAGTCCTCCCCTCCACAGCCAACAATTTAAGCAGTTTATCTTTGAAACTATTAGTTTGGGGGGACACCCCAGGAGTGACTGACCCACCCTGAATGTGAACAAGTCTCCACCCCTGTGGGGCACCCTCCGGGTAAATCACTGGAGGTACCCTCTCGGGGTCAATGGCCACACTACACAAAAGTAGCACCTGCAGGGTCTGTTCGAGCAGGTCAGCCATACGCCCCTTCACTTCCACTTTGCTCAAACATTTAACACGCTCTGCTGTAGAAATAATATCAGCTGTTGGTGTTCCCAGAGGCACGTCTAATAGTAACACAATTCTCTGGGAGTCCAGCACTTTGGCTTCGCCCCACCCCATCAGTTTGTGTACCATTGTCTTAATAGGGTCCAACTTAATTTTTGCCATAATATCCCCTTCCAGTTTCCCCAACAGCTTTTCCATTTTTATGCACTTCACCCACTTGGCCACTAGAGGATGCTAATCACAGTGGTGCCTCCAATTTGTAACCCCCAGGGGGCGCTATCCCAAGGGCTACCACCCCTGCCTGCCCTAACTGTAGCAGAGTGAGGGGCCCAGATCTGTTGGCGGGTGCCTCCACCCAGAGGTCGAGGTTAGAACAGTCGAGGTTGACTCGGTCACAGCCCTCTGGGTTGCTGCAACCCCCCTTTCTTCCCACTAGTGGCCCACACAGTTCAATTTCAGTGGTCCTTACCATATACACTTACCCCCCGACTCGAACCAGTCAGCTCACTCCGGGGACCCCCTGGAAAGTAAGGTACAGTTACACCACATTCACTGGGCAATACTTCCCCATTAATACACAGACTAACCAGTGTACTTTTGCAAAACAAGCAATCTGATTTATTTGAGGGGAGATAACAAGGTCTGGGGGAAATCAGGTTGATTAGCTTACTACTACAGTATATGAAAACCTACCTATGTCTCTGTGCACAGGCCTAACCTATTAATTACTGTCTATGGGTACCCAAGCCCTAATGGCTAGTTCCTCGATGCAGCTGGTCGGGGCCCTGACACAAGCGAGCATTTAATTCCTGAGCAGATCAGATGGAGCCAGAAAGCTCAATTAGTGCAGTTAGCAATACAACAAAATGATTTTTGCATTTGTTTATAAGCTTTAACAGGGAGCTACCCTGATCCAGTACTCACAACTCCAGCAAAGAACCACTCTTTCACCACTTGCAGGGCTGAACCTGAGCTTCAACAGCCTCCTCACACATTTATATGGAAACAACAGAGGGGTACCATACCAGGCAGCTGCTTCCAGGACCCGAACAAACTCACAGTTATGCGGGCATTTCACTGCAGCTTCAATGTCCTGACAGACCGAGCGCGATTCAACAGATTCTCCAGTCCTCTTCAGGTGAAGCCTGGTAGGTAGCTGTGCTTGTACACAGCCTCCTCTGACCACAAGCCTGCGGATTTAATCTGTGGAGCGCTGGCAATACAAATGGCTGCCTCAGGCCTTTCACGCGATTCCCCCGCGAACACTCAACAGCACAGGAGCTCAGAGCTCCCTTCTCCTTCACAGTCACAATGCATCTGCCCCTAACAGCATGGGGCAATCCTTACAGCTTGGGCGCTACCCAATTCCATTGGCTATTTACACATGCCAGTCACTTAGTCTGGCCCTCAGTGGTGCGAAAAGGCACCATGGCCCATAATACCATTTCCAAAAACTACAAGCGGTGTTCCCATTGATCATCTGGCTCCAGCCAGAGTCCTGATTCCGGGTTGGTCACCTCCACTCCATTTCCAGTGCCCCCTTAGCTGCTATTGGACCCCCTTCCACACAGTCCAGGTCCAATATGGAGGGGCACAACATAAAGTCCCAGCTGCAATAAAGAGAGTTAGGTAAACTGCAATTTCACCAACACTATACAGGTTCCTAAAGGGAACAACTACATCTTTCAGATGAGCTCCCTTAGCGCTCCTAGCAGCTGCAGAAATGGAGCGATCAGGCAGCAGTCCAGGGCGGGATTCAAACAAAGAAACCCAGTCCTCTATTTGAACCACTAAAGCCTGTGAACAGGCAGCTCTTAAAGAGACAGTACTGGAGGCTTTAAAAGCACTCACAATCCCCACATTTAGCGGCTTTACGCCGAACACCAGCCAGGCATGGAGCATTCAAGCAAGCTCCGGGAAGGCTTCTAGGAACCTTCATTTGTAGGGGGGGTTACACCTGTTTACAAGACAAGTCCTGTTTGGTTACATAAAAGTAATGAATCATGTATTACAAGTACTAAGATTTTTACAAGGTTTGTTAATTACAGCGACATTCACTATACACTATGCATAATGCATAGTAACAGTCTATCAAATACAACAAACAAGTTCAAAATGTACAAACATACCAACAGGCATAATTACATTAAACTATAAAAATTTCAATGAGGACAAAAAAACTAAGACAAAGTGCATCATGGTATATGGTCTAGATTTACAAATCCCAATAGTAAACCAAGCAGTTAACAACTACATACAATCTAGATTGAGTTCAAACCCAGTCTACATCCATTACATTATACAAATTTCAACTGACTAACAAACAAAGCTAAAACACAATTACATCACATATCAGAATTGCTAAACACAGTAATAGACCAAACAATTAACAATTACGCACAGCTTGGAAGATTGATTTCAATCCTGTTTTAAATACATTTGTGGATGCCACTCTCATTGAGTATGTAAGTATATTCCACCATATTGCTGCTTGATGTTTTAATGTTTTTACCCCAAATTTTGTTTTATTATAATTACGTTTTATTTTATTAACATATACAGATCTAGTCAAGATCCGAGTAGGCTCAATCTTTTTTGTCAATGCATTGACTGATATGTAATGAGCCAGTTGCTTTATAAAAAAGGGATGCAATAATTTCAACCATATCTCACCATTTCTCTGTTCTAGGGTGGTCCATCCCAGAGTAATTAATAATGTACAGTGGTGTGCAGAGTGGGAGTAGGCAGAGGGTGACAGTGAAAAAGCAGGGATACTGAACAAATATTTCTGCTCAGTATTCACAGTGGATGAGGAGGGGGAGGTACCTAAACCAAACAAGGGAGAAACTCTGAATAGGGGGGTCGATACCAGTCCTTTCACAGAAGAAAGGTTTTGAAAGAACTCTTGAAACTGAGAGTGGACAAAGCAATGGGGCCTGATGGGATTCACCCAAGAATTCTAAAAGAACTAAGGGTAGAACTAGTAACACCACTGACTACTCTTTTTAACAAATCATGGGAGGATGGAGTGGTACCTGAGGACTGGAGGAGGGCAAATGTGATTCCACTTCACAAAAGTGGGAGCAGGGCAGAGGCAGGAAACTACAGACCAGTTAGTTTGACTTCAGTGGTAGGGAAGATGATGGAATCACTTCTGAAGGAAATAATTGTTGAGTACGTAGAGGCCAGTGGGGCACAGGACCCAAGGCAGCATGGTTTCACAGCAGTAAGGTCATGTCAGATGAACCTAATAGATTTCTTTGACTGGGTGGCCAAAGTAGTAGACCAGGGATTTTGTGGATATGGCCTACCTAGATTTTGGCAAGACATTTGACACAGTCTCACACAAAAGATTAATATACAAGTTAGCCAGCCTTGGAGAGGGTCCCAAGGTGGTAGCCTGGATAAAAAACTGGCTAGACAATGGGACGCAAAGGGTAATAGTAAACAGAGTCCACAGTGAAGAAAGGAGGGTAACTAGTGGGTTACCGCAGGGTTCAGTACTGGACCAGTCCTCTTTAATATCTTTATAAGTGACATTGGAGAGCACCTGGAAGGAAAGGTATGTCTCTTTGCAGCTGACACAAAGATCTGCAACAGGGTTGATAAACAAGGTAGGGTGGAAAGAATGAAAAGGGACTTGGCAAGGTTGGAGGAATGGTCAAATATGTGGCAGCTCAGATTCAATGCAAAGAAGTGCAAGGTAATGCATCTGGGAAACAAAAACCGAGGGGAAGAGTACACAATGGGTGGTGAGTTAATAACAACAAAAATCAAAAGAGACCTAAGAGTAATTATATCAGATGACCTAAAGGTGGGCAAACAATGTGAGAAGGCAGTAAGGAGGGCTGGGAGGATACTGGGATGCATAGGGAGAGGTGTCAACAGTAGAAAACAGGAAGTTGTTATCCCTCTGTACAGACAGTTAGTGAGACCCCATCTGGAGTACTGCGTGCAGTTCTGGAGACCCCATCTCTGCAAAGACATAGACAGAGTGGATGCTGTTCAGAGGAGGGCAACCAAAATGGTGCGAGGTCTACACCAGAAGACATACGAAGAGAGACTAAAGCAGCTTAATGTGTATACCCTTGAGGAAAGGAGGGAGAGGGGGGACATGATACAAAATTTGAAGTATCTCAAGGGAATTAACAAAGTACAAGAGGGTAGTGTCTTTCAGAAAAAGAGATACTGTATGGAAGAACAAGTTTGAAGATAGAGGGGGGACGGCTCAGAGGTAATGTTAGTATTTTTTCACAGAGAGGGTTGTGGATGCATGGAACAGCCTTCCTGAGGAGGTTGTGGAGTCAGGAACAGTGGGAGAATTCAAAATGGGACAGGCATAAGGCAATTCTAGTTGGGGGGGCTAGGAGGAAGTAAGCTGTTGATTAACTAGAATCTGCAGCTTATCCATCAGGTAGGAAAATGGGCAGACTGGGTGGGCCAAGTGGTCCTTATCTACCGTCAAATTCTATGTTTCTGTGTTTCTATGTGTGTTCTATAATGACAACCCAAAATAAACCTCGTAAGTTTATAATAAATTTTATCTAACTTAACCCGCATTAACTTAGGTGCAACTCTCTATATATATATATATATATATATATAACACTTCCATAATCAATGATTGGCATCACCATCTGTTCCACTATGATTTTTCTAGTCTTTAAATCCAAATGTCTTGATGTTCATCTAAGGGCCCCTAGTTTCCTACTAACTTTATTCAATAACTCCTTAATATGTTCTTGAAAATTTAGCTCTACGTCAAATATTACACCCAGATATCGATATTCAGTTACCTGATCTATTAGAACATTTGACAAAGATGCTATACGCAAGTTTGGTTTATTTCTATTCCCAAAGTAAACGACTTCAGTCTTCTTTATATTCATTGCCAGCCCTGACCTGGTGAACCACTCCCCTATGCTGCTGAAGTCCCTCTGCAGCTTAACTCTCAGGTCTGCAAAGTCTGACCCAGTTACAACAAGAGCCATATCATCGGTGTACAGCCGGATGTTTGATGTTTGAACTGTCTGGGGAAGATCATTGCAGAATACTAAGAATAACAAGTGCCCTAGTATAGATCCTTGAGGGACTCCTCTTTTTACTAATTTAACTGTTGACAATGTCTGGGACACACTTAATCTTTGAGATCTTCCTGTTAAATATGTTAAAGTCATGAGTTTATGTTATAAACATAAATGAAAAAGGATAGTAAATTAATTTTTTGTATATTTTTCATTTAGAAATTAACACTGTATATGGGCCCGAGGAAGTGGCTTCAGCTGCGAAAACGTTACCCTTTGCTGGTGTGAATTGCAAAAATAAAGAGCGATTCTTGCGTTGCAAAAAATTTTGACTTTTCAGTGCAGTTCATCCTAACTTAGTTCTCAGACTATTTGGTCTGCCTTTTACTAGGATGACCCAAATGTATTGGATGTTTAGCACTTCTACAGAGGGCAACTTGAACCCCTCGAGACAGAGTTTGATCTCCTTGTTCCTCATGGTAAAAGGCCTTCTGAAGTTGTTTCTGGTGAGAACTGAGGAGCAAGGGATACACCCACATTTTGTAGGCATCGATGTATATCATCTTGGGTGGCCCTTATCTAGAAAATGCTTCCAAGTGGTCTTAATGCTGATGGCTTACAGTTCCAATAGTGTGGCCCAATGGAGGAGATTCTCTCAAAGATCTACTGGTAGGGTGAGTAACTGTTTTTTTTTTTTACCTACTTTTAATTTCTAGGCAGACAATTTACTGAAGTCCACTAGAATCTTGAGTACCACAGGCAAGGATGTCACTGGGCAGATGAGATGCATGACAATATCATCTGCATATGCTAAGAATTTGTTAGCACTCCCTATATATAGGAATACCTTGTGCTATTGGGGCTTGTCTGATTTTGCATGCTAGTGGCTCTAAAAACAAATTAACATGCATTGGTGAGAGGTGACATCTCTGGTTCTTTTTTGCAGTCCTAAGGAGTGAGACAGTATCCTGTTTCAAAAACTTTTTGCCATGGATTTTATGTATAACACACTAATACAATTTGAATATGCCTCCAGAAACCTAAACCTTTTGAGTGTGGAAACTAGGAAAGGCCATAAAACCGATCAAAGGTTTTTGCCATGTCCAGCAAGACCAGATCCACATGGGTCCCGGGCACACCAAATGCAGAAAGGATATGAGCCAGTTTTCTCATGTGATCAATGGAAATCCTACCCTTCTGGACCTATTAGCCTGTCTCAGACTGCTTCCATCCTTTCTGCCAACACTTACTGGCCAGTATTCTTAGATCTAAGTCACAGAAATTGGGCAAACATTGGCCACTCAGCAGTGGTCCTTTCTGTTTTAGGGTTAAGGGCTGTAGGCTTCTATCTGCGATTTCTCCTGGACTCTTTCCTTCTGTACAGAATTAAATGAAGAGGTCAGTTGCTTTGTTTTTTTTAAGTTGTTATAAAGCTGTACACAGAGGGATACATGAATTGATCACAGTATTATTTCTCTTACAAAGGAGTACATTGACACGCTCCCTTAAGATACAATTAAGGGGAAGTGCCCATAAAATGTAAAACTTATATAAGCTAATGCATTAACAGCTCGGAACTTTACAGGGATAACATTAGAGTAAAATGAAAAAGCAATTCCTGGTTTACCAACATAGCATTATACCTAAGAGTATCCCACATAAGACATCAAAGGTTAAGGCTCGAATGGAACTTTTCTCCAAGGGTGAACCTGGTAGAAAAAAGAAACATTTGAAACATTGTCTGTAGTGCAACTACATAACAGTAATATGAATATTAGTATTTATATATATATATATATATATATATATTTACAATTTTATTAGTTTTCATCGCATTCAAGGTTGGTACAGAACTGAGACATACAGTTTCATGTACAAAATAGTATTACACAACATTTGAAATGTCATTAGTACAGAATTAATTGTAGTAGAAAAGAAAGAAGGGCGAGTACACCATCATTTTCATATATCTTGCACACTGATAACCTTACTCCTTAGTTTATTTGTGCTCCTAGCGATGTTATTTCCTCCCTAAGGAGGAAGTACCAGGTTCTTCATCCTGGACAAGGATGGTAGGCAACTGAAGACTGATATTATGTACAATTAGTCTGTGGTACCTATGCTCTTTATGGGTTTTTTTCAGTGTTCTAACAGTTTGCCATTCCTCTCTCAGGGGGTTGATGGCTGGGACATCTTAGAAAGGAAAGAGATATGTTTAGGTCTGGCTCAGAGTTGCCAGTGGTAAGGGTAGTGTCCCAAGAGAGAAATCAGTTTAAAGATTTCGAGCCTGAATCTCTCTCTCAGATGAGGGAGGTGATCCGGCACAAGCAGATTGTAGAAGAGGAAGGAAAAGAAAAAAAAAGGAGGGGGGAGGAGCTTTGAGGAGGAGGGCCTAATTCTGCCTGCCCTGCTATGTGACTAGACTCATGGGACAAAATCAGTGAGGCCTAGAACTGATGCATCACCCACTTCCTCCATTTTATTTCAAATTGAGTCACATGGTTCGTACATCTGGCCGACATTCATTTTATCCTGTGGAATTCTATTGACAAGTCTCTCCATGCTGCATGGGTAGGGGTGGTATCAGTGCACCATAATCTAGTAATAATTTTTTTTTACTGCTAATATCAATATGTTAATGATTTTGAGGGTTTGGCTATTAATGTGGAACTGGGCTGGTGGAATGGCCAGGAGAATAAATGAGTGGGTTATCTTATCGGGGCAGTCAGAAATGGTCTCTGTCTCCTGTGTCACATTCTGCCAGAATGTGCAGAGGTGTGGACATGTCCTCATCACATGTGCATGGTCAGCTTGCCCCTCTCCACAGTCCCGTCAGCAGACACCCGCCTGTGGTCCTAAGAATTTAGCTAGGGTCACTGGAGTGCGGAAGTACCGGAGTCGCAGCTTCCACGCATATTCCCACCAGTAGGGTGCCCCCGTGAGTCTCAGTGCTAAGGGGGAATACTTATGCCATTGCTCCAAGGTGTGGTCTGTACTGAGCTCCTTATCCCACTGGAGTAGGATGTTATTAATCATGGTCTTAGAGTTCAGCTGGATGGCTTTGTAGGAGAGATCAATAAGATGTGGTTCTATGTTTACTCCTAAGTGGGTCTGTAGGAGACGTATTATCGGAGTTGATTTCTGTGCTAGCTGGGTTAGAGATTCTTCGTATGGCTTAAGAAACAAGTGCAATTGAAGATACTTATGGAAGTGTTTCTGTGGAATGTGGTATGTGTTTTGTAGCACCAAAAAAGGTGCTATTCCCATTGGGGATATTAGATATTAGTTGCGACATGTATTCCAACCCAAATTGTCTCCATGAAAAGAAGGTCTTGTCTATTCTATTCAGAGGGAAGGATGTGTCAGATGCTATTGCCTGTAGGTATAGCTGTTCTTGAGGGGAGAGAGAGTGTTTCGATATGTTGTGCCAGTGCTTGTATGTCTGCTGTGTATTGTGTGAATCATCAAAGCGGTAGAGGCAGGGGTACGAAGCGTACCCAGAATGATCCTGGGTATCGTTTAAGATATGTTCTATGATTTTTCAGTATGGCCTGTAGGCCATTGTTAGCCAAAGGCATAGTATGCATAGCTGAGTGGCCAGGGCATAAGTCATCAGGCTTGGGAGGTTGACCCCCGTCCCTTGGAAGTTGCAGAATAGGGAAGCCAATTTTGGGGGTTTTACCCTGCCAAATAAATATGGAAAAAAATCCTGTTCCAAGATCTGAAGTGAAAGGGATCTGGGAAGAGAGGCAGGGTCTAAAGAAAGTATAGAATATGAGGAAGTATATTCTGATGAGTTACCTCTATCCTATGAAAGAATCCTATGGGTAATGACGTCCACCGGGACAGATCCGTAGAAATTTGTTATGTTATGAGTTCGTAATTAAGCAATGCCAAGTGATCTAAATTATTTGTGCGCTTCATTCCCAGATATCTTATTGCTTGTCAATTCCATCGTAAAGGGAAATTATCTTTTAACCAGGTTGTGGGGCAATAATTAAATAGTAGGACCTACAGCTTGTGTGAGTTTAGTTTGCATCCAGATAGGGCACCGAATTTGGCTAGGTGTTCCCATAATGCAGGTATGGAAGTGTCCGGGGAAATAATTGTTAAGAGGATATCATCCGTAAATAGGGATAGCTTGTATTGGTGGCCCCCAGCCCGATTGATATTCCCTCTATGCATTGGTCTCTTCTAATGGCCACTGCCAGCGGCTCTAAGTAAAGGGCAAATAAAAGTGGTGACCATGGGCAGCCCTGGCGGGTGCCTCTAGAAAGGGGAAATGGTTCTGAAATTGCCCCATCTAATTTGAGGTAGGCATGGGCTGGTGTGTAAATGTCTTGGAGGGTTGAAATTAGGGATGTAGGTATGCTGAATCATTCCAGGGTGATCCACAAGTAGGGTCATGCCACCTGGTCAAAGGCTTTCTTGCCATCTAAGTTTAGTAAGGCCTGGGGGATCTGTCTGGTGGTTGCGTAATTGATCATATGTAGGTTTCTTTGGACACTGTCATGAGCCTGTCTGTGTCTGACAAGTCCCACCTGGTCTGGGTCTATAAGAGATGGAAGGAGATGTTCCAGACGTTGAGGCAATACTGACATGAAGATTTTATAATCACAGTTCAGCATTGATATTGGCCTATATAATGCCGGGTGGCATGGGTCCTTCTATTGTTTCAATATTGCCGTTAGAGTAGCGTGTTTCCATGGGGGGAGTCCTTTTTGAATCTCCCTATATGCTTGTTGGAGTTCTAAGAAGACATCTTTTTGAAGGTTTTATAAAATTCTATTGTATCCGGGCCTGGCGAGTTTTGAGTCTTACATCCCTCAGGACTGCTTCTATTTCTTCCATGCTGATTGGGTTTGTTATGGAGCTTGCTTGGTCCTCCGTAAAGTGGGGGAATGACAGAGCCTTCAGGTAGGTGGTTGCCCGGTCCTCCTGGGGGTGGGTCTCAGCTGTGTAGAGATGTTGATAGTACTTTGCCATGGTCCTTCTAATGTCCTGTGGTCTTGTTAGGAGGATGCCTGACTCTGGGGCTACTAATTTCATGATGCAGGACTGGGCTTTATGTTGGCGGAGCTTGTGGCTGAGGTTTTGCATCCTTCGAAGCCCCCTTCATACTGATGGTGTTTTAAATATAGGAGCGTTTGCCCTTTTTGTTAGTCCTGTATTTTTTGAAGGTCTTGTTTGACCCTCTTTATTTGGGAGTAAAGAGAGGGGTCTGCTTGCTGCTGAAACACTTGTAGCGTATGGAGCTCTATGAGGAGTTCCTTTTGTCTCACTTCTCTGCATCTTTCCCGTTTTGCTGTGTGGGAGATTATTTCCCCTCTAAGGACCGCCTTTAAGGAGTCCCATAGCATGACCGGGGAAATGTCGGGGTCTCTATTCTCTTCCCCAAACCATTTCACTGTCGTTTTAACTAGATCTCTAATCTCTGGGTCCGTAAGGTGAGTTACATTTAACCTCCAGTGTGCAGATCTAGGCTGCCTACCCAGATCTAATTTGAAATAGACTGGGGAGTGATCCAAGAGGAGGGTCGCTCCATGCCGGATGTCTCGGATGGTCTCCATGTGTTCTACGGTGGAGAGAATATAGTTCAGCTGGGAAAATGTGTGTAACCCCTCACCCCTGCCTTTTTACCAAAATGACAGGTGGCATGCTGTTGGCGTTGGCAGCAATACCTGCTGGGGACCTGGGTTCAGGGAGGATGAGGTTACCTGGCACAAGGGAAACCTAGGTTTGGCTACTCTGCACAGGGGCACCCAAGTAAATCCGAACACAGGAAGCAATAACTGTAATGTCCAGAACCAGGATTGGGATTTTTCAGCGTGGCTTTTATTCATAACTAGCTGAACACACAAAGCATAGATGGACCCCCAAGGGGCTACGTTTACTGATGATGCAGATTGGAGACTACCAGGCGGTCCACTTAAAGAATGAACCCATTTCTACTAATTTCAGGCCCTGGACCCACCAGGCACACAGCCCGGACTTGCATGCACTTTGGATACACAGCCCAACTGGCCCGGCTCCCCTGCCGGCCACTTGACTGACGGTCCATTTAAAGGATTAACCCAATTTTACTTGTTGTGGCTCCCCACACCACTTAGAGTCTGCGACCCCTATAGAGATTTTCTTCTTACTTACTTCCTTCTGACTCCCATCAAACAAGGAGAATTCTTTTCCCAAGTTGTGGCTCCCCACATCACTTAGAGTCTGCGACCCCTAGAGAGATTTTCCAATTTGCGACCCACGTCTGGGTACCTACCTCATCACTGGCCAGGTGCATGAGGCAAGTAGCAATCACAGCAGAAATCCGTAGAGGTGGACCCGGTTACTAAAGATGGGGGGGGGGGGTGTTCCCACCTCCAGCTCCCACAGCCCATACCCGGCCATTTCTCTGGACAAACAGAAACTAAAACTTCGAAATGTAGATTAAACGGTGGATGACCTGTAGCACCCCCTCTACAACATTACTTGAATCCATAAAGACTTTAGATTTTTACACTATTCCATTTGTTTGTCCTAGTACAACAGGCCTCCTAAATAGTAGTTCACATCCCAGCTTTCTTCACATTTTCCAAACTGAAGAAACATATTGTTTGCCCTCTCAAATTAGAGCAAAACACTCACCCTTTCGTTGCAGGTGCCCCACAGGCAAAGTACAACTTCTTTCACTTTTATCAGACCAAAAACAGAAACTGTAAAAAAGGCAGCTTTCTTTCTGTAGTAGAAATTAGGGGATTGCCCCTGGAATCCACAGAGGGATACTTTACTCCCCCCCGGAGGGAGGGGGGCACTGAGACCTGGACAGCGGTCTCCACCACTTGAAACTGGACACTGACCTTCTTACACAGAAGGTAAACAGAAAACACTTCCTTCTCCTAAGGAGGTAAACAGAAAACCTCCTTTCCTGCTTGCCAGTAAACAGGAGACTGACTTTGAAAACTCCAAATGTTCTATCTCACTCCCTCTGCTGCAGATTCCAATGTGGCTTATGCAGCTGCAACAGTTCTATGGTGATGTCATCTCTCAGTCTTAGCTGTGACTGAGAACAGAGTGAGACAGTGTGAAACCCATTTAACTGGAGTTTCACAAGCTGCCTTCCCTGCCTACCACTAGGTCTTACTGGGATTCTAGAAACCCCGGGTAACAAGGGGTTACACTCGCCCTTGACCAGGAAAATGACTGTCCCCAGTCATTATGCACCCGGCCTTAGGCCATCCCACCCTATGTGCTACCTGCGGAGGGGGGGGTGATCAGGCCCCCACCTACCATGTGCAAGCACAGGCAGGTAACACTAAGGGCCTAGAGGCCTATAGCTGACATGTCAGCCTCTACTCTATCCACTTACTATGGACACCTAGTGGCTCTGGTAGAACTATCCAGAGCATAGCCCTGATAGATCAGCACTGCAATCCCTATGGCCGTTCAGGACCACAGCCTGTCTATCCCCCTAACCCTCTAGGGAAAACCTATCTGCCACTAACATAATATTCCAAAACAAAAACAAAACCCGGGGACCTCCTCGACCTTGGGCAACCTGCAACCCACCATTAAAATACCAATTACTGCCTCCTCCCTACCCCCACGACCACACCTGTGGAAGGAAAGGGTTAATACAGTAACGACCATAACAATAACAACACAGTACTTTAAATTCTACACAATAAAGCACTGACGAGGAACTCCGATGAGCCCCTCCTCCTCTTCTTGTCTTCTCTTCTGTCTTCCCAGGAACACCTGTAAGAAAAAGACAAAACAAAACACACTCCTAATCTGCATACACAGTCTACCTAAAATCCTACCATACAAAAACACTGAACAATCCCAAAAAGATTTTTTTTAGAAAAAAGGTAGTAAAACAGTATTTACATTAGAGTACAATAATGAAATTATTTACAATATACATTTGGGGGGATGGAGTGCCCTAAAAGTCCCAACTAGTGACCACAAGGCCGAAGAGCATGTCAATAGAGTCTCTCTCCTGGGCCGAGCCCGTGAAGCACAGTTCTAAAAGGCCAAAATCTCGAAGGGAGAGTCTTTTCGGACAGTTCACATTTTGAAGTCTGTAGTGTAGGGTGTGTACTGCAATGTCATAAAGATAGAAAAGGTTTCGGACTTACCAGCCATTTGTAGTACAAGAACTGCACGAACCTGGTCCGACGAAGACTCTCCCTCAGCATTTCTTCTGATACAGCTGGGCGGACATCTTCCGGGAACCACAGGAGGGCACATCTGGAAACAGCTGGGCTGATGTCATCAATGGAGACGGAACCTTAGAACAGGAACAAAAAGAAAAAACAGCTGGTCCGACGTCATCCGATTACCAGGCAATGAACAGGAAACAGCTAGGCTGGTGTCCTCTCTGGATCTGAAGTCATCTGGTGGGCCAGTAGATGGTTGCTGAACAGGACAGTACACTGTAGACTGATGAATGTGGAGCACCTGAGTCCTTGGTTATTCATATTGGTGGATCAATAAGGGCACTTCACAGTCTGGTGTGGCAGTATTGACTACCACTGCTCGGCTCTCCATTTTGTAGGCACGGGCTTAATTACTGGGAGGTCCTTGCACTGAGTCCAATAGTACGGGGTCAGGGCTTGGTGTACCCGTCTGGACGCATAATTCACACAGTGGAGATTTCACATCCCTCTCCGTCCACTATTCTCACTCTGTCCATAAACAGTGTCCTGCCTCTCTTCCACTCGCGTATACATTTCTGGAACAGTCTATTCTTTATATGCTGGTCTAGGGCCCCAGGATGCACATTTTCATTGCTTCATCCCAGATTCAGGATTTCCTGCAGTCTTCAATCTCCTCCCAGACTCTCCGAGGAAAGGTAGGAAAGGTCATACCATAGATCTCATTTGCCTTTCTACGAACCAGTCTCTCCTCTTTACTTGGTTTGGTCAATCTAAGACTGCTGGCCTGGCTTGGGGGTGGCCAGTCCTGGTTCTGCCAGCTTCGCATCCTCAAAGAAATTAAAAACGGATCCCTGACTTCTTCCTCTTGTAAAGCCAGGGCAGTGGCATCACCACCTTCTTCAACACATTCCTCCGAGGCAAGATCTTGAGGCTGTGTACCCGTTCCTTTTTCACAAGGTCACATAGGTTCCCCCTCATCTTTCTCTTCACTGAGGATCTGAGCCCAGGAGTGATCAGTCGTTCTCACCCCCGAGACTATCTATTCATCACTAGGCGCGGAGGTCGACACTTCCAATTCAAAGGCCTCCTGCATCTCATCTTCATCTAAGAGACTTGCGCTAGGCCCCCCCCAACCAGGGGTCTAGTGATGCTTTATCTGAACTTTCTTTCTGAGATCCAACATCCAAAACTTCAACTTCAGGTTCAGTCTCTAACTCTGCAACCTCTAGCTTTGTGCTACACTCCCCCGAGGGACCTTCCTCTACAGGCTCCGCGTGGTGCTGTGTGCTGCCAACTGCAGATTCCTGAATTTTTGTCTATGTGGGAGCCAAACGAATTGGAGGCGCTTTATATAAGCCATATTTTTGTAGACATCCAGCACAGTGAGGAATCATGAAGACATCCTTCCAGCACTCAAGCATATTTGGCTACACGCACTGGATAATTAGGAATTGCCACATCAGGAGGCAGTTGCCCTCCATAGCACCACTTTTCAATATCTCTCAGTCTATTTATTGCTGCTGTTACTGCAACCCGGCATGATCCGATGTGAGCTAGTTCTGAGGCCATAACTGCAGAAAAATAAACAAAAGTTCACTGTAACTGAAAGTCCCACTTTAATGAACACACTCTGTAGCTTTAAAATGGCTCCTCTGCTGCTGTGTTTACTTTACTACCCCACCCTGTAATGGCGGCAGCAGCACTCCTGTGCATCAGCATTTAAAACCTGGGTCAAGCCACTGCGCACCCGATTTACACAAGCTACTGATAACTTTTACTCAAACTGCACAACTTGCTCTGTTCTGGCTTCACACACATTTACAGGATTTTCCTTGGACTTTTCACAAGCTGGTAACATTCATTTTATTTACAGTCCCTTAAAACTTCAGGTTTCAGCACAGGATTGCCTGCTTCTACTAGTGTTGCATTTTGTTACAACCCACAGTCTCTCTCTCTGGCTGCAAACTTTAAACTGAGGCTATTTTCACTTCCATGCACACATTCAATGGCTTTACAGACTTGTACTTGCTGGCAGGACTTCACACAGTTGTTAACTGCAAAGCGACTACACTGCTGCACACACATTTTATATGGCATTACTGAAAATCACTGTTTGAGCAGTTTTTGAATTGTTTACTTACTGTGATCAGTAGCAACTTGCTGCGATGGGGTAAAACGGCCTGCAGCTACTTTTTCAAGGCCTCTGAACACAAACGGGCAGGCAGTCTCAGCAATCGTCGTTTTATACACCAAACTTACTATTTCCATGATCGATTTGCGGGTTGAGCCCGATTTTAAACTTAAAAGTCACTTTTTGAATGTTTACAGTGCTTTGAATACCTCGCGACGCTCCTCCACTGCCAGTACACGCACTACTCTCTGTCTCCCTCTCGAATGCTGAGGCAGTCTCAGAAGAGCTGGCTGAGGGGCAGGACTAATGGCAATCTGACCAACCACATGACGCCATGCAAATGAGCCTCTTCTTCCTTGCGAGGGCTCCTCTCCTCACGGCGATCGTCAAGCAGGCAAATTTAAACTGTAAAATGCACTTTTTTTTTTTTTTCAACTGACTCCATGGTGGGAGCCCATTTCAACCATGTAACATTGCCATTAACTCTGCAGTCTCTCCATTTACACAGAAAGCATTTCCAACGTCCAGGGCATAATTTCTCTGTTGCTACCCCTAGTTTTCCACACTTTCCTTCACAGAATTCACTTTAAAAGCATTTTAAACATCCAGGGCACAATTTTTCTGTTGCTACCCCTAGTTTTCCACACTTTTCTTCACAGAATTTACTTTAAAAGTATTTTAAAAGCTGACAAAAACGCTGTAAACAATTTTGATGCAGGACAAGGGCACACTCTTTGGCTTTACAGCTCCTTGGTAAACAGTTGGCATTTTTTAAACAGCAGCACAAGATTCACAGCACACAGCAACACACTAGGGAAATTGCTTCAGCTTTTTGGGCTACCCACTGCCAGATAGCCAAAACACTAGCCCACTTGCCCAAGCACCTTCCTTTAACGAACAAATCCAAAGCGGTGCCTCCATTTTTGTAACCCCTCACCCCTGCCTTTTTACCAAAATGACAGGTGGCATGCTGTTGGCGTTGGCAGCAATACCTGGTGGGGACCTGGGTTCGGGGAAGATGAGGTTACCTGGCACAAGGGGACCTAGGTTTGGTTACTCTGCACAGGGGCACCCAAGTAAATCCAAACACAGGAAGCAATAACTGTAATGTCCAGAACCAGGACTGGGATTTTTCAGTGTGGCTTTTATTCATAACTAGCTGAACACAACAAAGCATAGATGGACCCCCAAGGGGCTACGTTACTGATAATGCAGATTGGAGACTACCAGGCGGTCCACTTAAAGAATGAACCCATTTCTACTAATTTCAGGCTCTGGACCCACCAGCCACACAGCCCGGACTTGCATGCGCTTTGGATACACAGCCCAACTGGCCCGGCTCCCCTGCCGGCCACTTGACTGACGGTCCATTTAAAGGATTAACCCAATTTTACTTGTTGTGGCTCCCCACACCACTTAGAGTCTACGACCCTAGAGATTTTCTTCTTACTTCTTCAGACTCCCATCAAACAAGGAGTATTTTCCCAAGTTGTGGCTCCCCACCACTTACAGTCTCGACCCCTAGAGAGATTTTCAATTTCGACCCATGTCTGGGTACCTATCTCATCACTGGCCAGGTGCATGAGGCAAGTAGCAATCACAGCAGAAATCCATAGAGGTGGACCCGGTTACTAAAGATGGGGGGTGTTCCCACCTCTAGCTTCCACAGCCCATACCCAGCCATTTCTCTGGACAAACAGAAACTAAAACTTCGAAATGTAGATTAAACGGTGGATGACCTGTAGCACCCCCACTACAACATTACTTGAATCCATAAAGACTTTAGATTTTTACACTATTCCATTTGTTTGTCCTAGTACAACAGGCCTCCCAAGTAGTAGTTCACATCCCAGCTTTCTTCACATTTTCCAAACTGAAGAAACATATTGTTTGCCCTCTCAAATTAGAGCAAAACACTCACCCTTTCGTTGCAGGTGCCCCACAGGCGAAGTACAACTTCTTTCACTTTTATCAGACCAAAACCAGAAACTGTGAAAAAGGCAGCTTTTTTCCTGTAGTAGAAATTAGGGGATTGCCCCTGGAATCCACAGAGGACTCCCCCGGAGGGGGCACTGAGACCTGGACAGTGGTCTCCACCACTTGAAACTGGACACTGACCTTCTCTCACAGAAGGTAAACAGAAAAAACTTCCTTCTCCCAAGGAGGTAAACAGAAAACCTCCTTTTCTGCTTGCCAGTAAACAGGAGACTGACTTTGAAAACTCCCAACGTTCTATCTCACTCCCTCTGCTGCAGATTCCAATGTGGCTTATGCAGCTACGACAGTTCTATGGTGATGTCATCTCTCAGTCTCAGCTGTGACTGAGAACAGAGTGAGACAGTGTGAAACCCACTTAACTGGAGTTTCACGAGCTGCCTTCCCTGCCTACCACTAGGTCTTACTGGGATTCTAGTAACCCCGGGTAACAAGGGGTTACATGTGCATAGTAGGTATTCTGTCTAATGGATGGAAAGAAATGCCTCCATGTGTCCACCAGTCCAAGGTGGGCTATTGTATGCATAATATATTTTTGTAGGGAGGTAGTTCTGTGCCCTTTCATGCTTGACTCATCCAGGTCTGGTGATAGGGTGACATTTAGATCACCCCCCAAGATCAACTGTCCCTTCAATATTGGAAGTAGTTTATTAAAACATGTCTGAGCAACAGACTTTGTCCATCCTGGGGGGAGATACAGTAACACCAAAGTTACCTGGATTGCATGCAGGGTACCTGTGGCTATGATACAGCAGCCCTCTGGGTCAATGATTTGGTCCTCCAATGTGAAGGGGGGTCCCTTGGGCTATTAAAATGGCTACTCCACGGCTCCTCCCTGAAGGGTGGGACAAGGCTATCACTGTCTGGTATCCAGTCCTTGTGAATTTGTCATGTTCACCCTGTGAAAAGTGTGTTTCCTGTAATAATACTACTTCTGGTTCCTCTCTCTTTAATTGATGGATCAGATGGTAATGTTTGACAAGGCTATGGGTCCCATTCAAATTGAAGGACACCACTAAGGATGGATTAGCCATTGGGAAAGTGGGTTAGGCAGTCTTGGTGTGATAAGGTCTGAGTTACTTCTCCTCCTCCTCCAGGGTCTAGGATTGGCATGGTAGTAAAAAGGGGATAGAAAAACAGAAAAAAGTCCAGTGAAGCAGGTGTGAGCAGTAAAGCAGGTTGCTCTCTAAGATTATTCTGGTCTATGATGAAAAACAGCAGTTTTTTTTTTTAACTTAACCTTGCACTTTTGCATCAAACCATCTATTACATATAATGCAACTTGTGCCAACAGGGCACTTGATAAACAGAAAACGAACCACATCTTACCAATCAGGGCACCTCCCTCCAACTGTGGGAAGGGATTCTGTGGTAGAGAACGTAACAGTGTGACTTCCTATGTAGGGAGACTATTAAGTCTCCTTAAAGGGGAAAGATGAAGTTTCCACTGTTGGGGTAGGGCACAGCTAAAGCTGTGGGCCCCCATAGCAAAGTATTGCCACCTAAGCAGGGGACCAAGGGGGGATCACCCTCTCCTCTAGTTCCCTGCCAATATCACACCCGGTGCGAGGGAGACAGCCTGTTATATGTCTCAGAGTCTACACCCTGTTGTGATGGTTGGTCTTCTAGGGGTAAGAGTCCGAAAGCTCTTCCCCTACTTATTTTTCATGTCTGTCAGGTTGCCATGTGTCTCACTGGCCCTGCACAGCCTCCCCATTGACCCCGGGGCTCTTCAGGTATGATGTCTGGGCAGTGCATCAAGAGCTCTCAACCCTGATATCAGTCCCCTGATGGCATGCCACTTTTTTTTTGCATGGTCCCTTAGTGCGCTATCCATTCACCTGGTGGGTTACATAGAGGGCATTCATCGGGTCTCCATCATCACCCCTCATGCAGGGAAAATCACTCAGTCCCAGCACCTCCCATCACCCTCCAAGAGGCCCCCCTGGCAATCCAGGTGGACTGCTCTTCTGCTTTTACTGAAGCTGAGCTCTCTCTTTTTCATGCAAGAGCATCTCCCATCTCCCCCATGTATGGGAGTTCACCGCCACTGGTGCATTCTTAGTATATCAGGTGAGGGGATCACTCCTTACTGTTCCACCCCCCATGTGCATTCCAGTGCTGGCCTCTGGCAGGTTGAATCCTTCTCCCGGCTGTCATCGTCTCTGATGGTAGATCCCAGATTTTATAAATGGGGGGGCATGTAACACAACCATGAGTCTCCTTTGTCCCCTTCCCCCAGCCCACCTTCCAAGGGAACTTATATAGCAATAAGCTGTGTCCCCACATCAGTATGCACAGGCCCACTAACAGTTCACTTGGCCCAGGCTTCCTCAGTTTCAGTCGGACCATTATACCCCTAGTGTGGGAACTAAGAAAGTATCCCAACCATGGCTGCCAAGTATCACCCCATTGATCTCCTCCCGAGAACTCTACCACCTTTGGGGAGAGGCACCGAACCCACTCAGGGCAATGTCCATAAACTGTATGTGGGCTATTGCTGTTCCTGATTTATCCATGTGGGTCACAGTTCAGTATTCGAGATGGATGTCATCCCATGGGGGAAAGGGGAGGGGGGGCCCAGGGCCACCCCCAATCCCACTCCAATCAGGTCCCCAAATGGAGAGGGGGAGCAAAGTCGGATTAAGGCAAGGACGCCCTCATTTCTCATATTTTAAGTTTCCCCCTTCCCCACACCATCACGGTGTGTATGGTGGCAGCCTATATTCCTTATTTCAAGCAGGGTAGCTGGGATAAACCTTCCCAAGGGGGAGGAAGATCAGGGTCCATGCACTGGGTTTGGAGGTCCGACCACTGCCGTCCCCCCTCTGCAGACCGAGGGGAGGAGGGCATCTCCCCTTCCCACCCGTGCTGGGTTGTAACTCTTGCCTTGCAAGCACACCTCTCTGGATCCTGATACCAGGGATACACCCTGGGGAGTATCAGCAAAGCCAAATGTTCTGTCGGAGGGTGGGAGGGAGGACTTCCTGCCCCATCAGAGGGAGTTCGCTCCCAGTCCCACAGGCATAAAAGTGGTTTCTGGGGGACTGAACCTATCCTATTTCAGGGTTCCTTCACCTATTGTGGTGGCTCCATAGTACTTTCAAACCCTCCCCCCAAGTCAAGGTCCCCCCTCCTAACACTCCCAGTGAATGGCACTCTTATTCTTAAAATACAGACATGCATTCCTGTCAGTTTGTTTAGAGACAGGGTGAATGACCTCAACAAACATTTATAAGCAGTCCCGGCTAGGCCTCATTATTCTTAGGTCCATTTGAAGGTCCAATTCAAGGCCTGCACCTTCAGGTTGTGCAGTGAAGCCACTGGAATTGCCATGGCGATGCATGTAGACTGGGCTGCTGGACTATCATTTTAATTTTGGAGTGGATCTTGAGACAGGCACGAATGTTGTTAGCTCCAATGGGAGTTCTGGTTAAAAGCCTACTTTGTGTTGCCATGGTTCAAAGATGCTAGGCTCCATAAGGAGACTGGCCAGCTGGTCACTGGCCCCCCAGTTCCACTTCGCCGTTTGATAACAAGTCTTTAAAAGTATTTTTCTCTGCTATGGCATCGCAACTCTGTACTGGGCATGAAAAAGGAAAGGAAAGGAAAATAATGTATCTCAGACAACAGCTGATCCTTGCTCTTCGTTACCTCCAGGTGTTCGATTACGATGTGGGCTGCTTGGTAAAGGACTGCAAGCATCTGCCTGATTTCTTCCATTGTCATACAACCTTGTTGTCTGCACTCTGAAGTGGAGGCTGCTACTGACCATGTTGTTTCCTGCCAAATGGAAGGTCCCTGCCATTCTTGCGGGCGTTCTTGTTAATGTGGAAGGAGTGGTACCTCAGTTCCATTGGTGACCAGGTCTTTCATTGCTTCCTCTGGGGTACAATACGACTTCTCACCTTCTGGATAGAAAACTGTGATCATAGCTGGATATGGGGATTGAAATTTCAGCCAGTGAGTATGTAGTATTTTTAATATTGGTGAATATGCTCTTCATTTAGCCACGACACCTGGAGAATAGTCATTGTCAAAGAAAATCTGGGTGTTTCGGAATTTTACCTGCCCCAATTTCCAGGCTCTGATTAGCAGGTCCTGTTTTGTAGCATAGTTAAGGAACTTGGCAATCACTGACCTGGGCCTATCGGTAGGCATTTTAGGCTTGGGTTGAAGGGCCCTGTGTGCCCTTTCAATATCTGTGGGATATTCCGGGTCTAATTGTAGTATTTCCCAGAGCATGCCATCCAGAAATGTCCCATGTCTCTGGCTTCTGCATCCTCCGGTATTCCATGTATACGTATATTCCTTCTGGAACGATTCTCCAAGTCCTTGCATTTGTCTCCCACAGCACGGCATTCATGAAGTGTGTGTGCCACGAGGTGCTCAAGGTGATTGATTTTGGTCTCTGCCATCCCAACCTGCGTTTCCAGTAGTTGGACCTTTGTATCTAACTTTCTGAGGTCCGTCAGTAACTCAATTTTAAAATCCCGTACCTCCGCTCGAAACTCCCTGAGCTCAGTTAGGACTGCTGCATTAGTGGGTTGCTGGTTGTCTGTTGAGCCTGTTGCCATGCTGGGCAAGACAGTCAAGGGGAGCTGGTCGGAACTGATTATTTCTGCCATTGTCGGTGCTGGTGTGCTCGGGACTGCCCATTTCTTCCTACCCATCTAGAAAATAGGTGCTGCTTGGTTGACTTTTTTTCTCAACTGGTTTTTACTTGAGAAAGTTTGTTTTAGGAGCTTGTATGTCAGGTTTGGCTGAGAGTGATGTGCCAGGTGCTACTTCTCCATTGCCACCGGAACCGGAAGTCAGTAATATGAATATTAAACTGCTATATTGTCATTACTTTCATCTGTGGCACATTATACCCTGCTAAGACTTTTGTGTTATTGCACCCCCACCCCAGAAGTGTGATAGGATAGTGAATATTTAATGCCAAGACTTAATACCTGGCTACAAAACAGTAATTATGAGTCCTTCATACCATTGTGTAAATGCTGACTAGAAGGTGTATGCCGTGTGGGAAAGATAGTTGCAGTGATTGAGGTTGATAGGCGCCATTACTCTACCATGTGGTATTCTCCCTTCACAGTGCGTTCTATGCAAGTTCATTCATTTGCATTTACCTTGGCCCCCAAATATAGATGCTAAGTATATTAATCATGAATTGTAAAATGCTAACTAGTTCTATTTCTTACTACATTTTAGTGAAAGAGTATGTAGTCTCACATGCTTCATATTCTAAATAACTGATTGAAAGTGATATGTCTCAGAGGGGGTATTGAGAGGGACAATTTGAACATAGTAGAGAGCTCTGTCAATGCCTAAAAAGAAAACAGTTGGACAAACGTAAGTCTGGCCAGCTTCAAGAATGACAGGGTTTTTAGGAATGTACTCATGGAGTTCAGGTACTGCTGGATCCGATCACTATTCATTTGCTCCTGATTCCTCCTTGTCCAATGATGCTCATGTCCCGGTCATCTCTGCCTCAATGTGATTCTGTAACCTGGCAGCTTCAGAGGGGTTGCTGAACAAATGGTATATCCATTCCATAGAATTTTAAGTTTGCTCGGGATAAGGAGCAGGTGCTGAATTTTGAGACTTCTTAGATAGGAACGCACCTTGTCGAATGCTTTCCTTCTCTCTCTTGTGGAGAAGGAAAGATCAGGGAGACCAATAGTTCCATCTCCCTGTAGCGGAGCTGCCTCTTCATTGTAGCTATGCTCAGAATCCAGTTTCACATTCCCACACCACTGCAGACCACTAGGAAGGTCCTGGGTGCCATGTCACCTGCCGCAGCCCTGTGGAGGGTAGTTCTGTATGCCATTTCCAGGGCAAGAGTGGATCCTTCTCTGTCATCCCCAGGATTTGTGGTAATAGGGCTTGTGCAAATTTCAGGGCATCCTTGCCCTCTGCCTGTTTTGGGAGCCCAATAATTGTAATGTTACACTTCCTGGTCTGATTTTCAACATTTTTTAGTCTTTGCCTCAGTAGGGAGTTTTCTTTAATAAGTTTAGTTGTTATAACTGTCAGTTTATTAGCTGAGCCTTCTGCTCGCTGCATAGTCTGTTCAAAACCATCGGCCCGACTTTCCAGTGTGCCCACCCGAGGAGTTAGGGTGTCTAGTTTTTTATCCATGCTGGGAACAGTTTTGATGAGCTGTGCAAGGATTGCATTAACTATAGATAGTGACACCTCATAGATGCTGGAACTGCCTCCACCTGAGGCTCCGTCTTGCTGGGCAGGCCTACCATCTCATGGCTGAGATGACTTGGGCTTAGAAAAGTCCATAGGAGCCACTGTATTTCTTTGCTTGCCCACCTTCAACTGCTCTGCAATAAATGCTGCTGATACAAGCGAAAAGGCATTGAAATTGCAGCATAAAAGCTATTTTTTTAATGAATTTAGGTTCAAACCCTCGGAAGTTGTGTAAAGGAGTGTCAGCTCCATTCAGCTGCAAAGCCACGCCCCCATCAGCTGCCCTAAAAACTTACTCTACAGAGAGGGTTTCACAGAATATAGAAGAGTTGCTGCCTGGACCTGGGACCTTGTCCAGGTTTAGTTTTTTAATTGCTCTCAGGACCTCTTCCCTCATAATCTGGGCTCCCAAACGCTTTCTTTTGCTGATCAATAATAGTGGGGATGTTTGCCTAAGTAGTCTTTCACCATCTGTTTTGACATCTGGTTGTCTTTGTCCCTGTATATTTCGGTGTAAAAGTACCCATTTTTTTCTACAAATTATCTCTGTTCTGTCACCAGGTTGCCATCTGTTAGCTTGCTAATTCCTGTCACTAGCCTAGCTGCTTCACCCATTTGTAGTTACACTTCCTTTTGCCACCTCATGTGGTATTTGACGTCTTGAAAACATAAGACTGTCTTTAGCTGTTCAGCATTGCCATTGTACACTCTGTAAGAAGTTATTTTTAAAATCGTAAAGCCAGGAACATAAAACCAGGGACCCCCTCCAATCAGACCCTCATAATATACTGACCCTCACATAACCTATTTTTTCAAGACAGCAAAACATGCACATTAACTTTGCTTCTGTTTGAGCCTCCCTACCTTCCACCTCCCTCCCTCCCTCCCTCCAGCAACTGTATGCATTAACCAGGCTTCATTGTATAGGGACTATGACTGGTCATTTCCCAGCCCTACAAGCTCCTTGCCCTGTATGCATTTTCCCCAGTTTAGTAGAATGCAGAAAATAAACAATAGTCTCTCCTTCAAAGTGTATCTCAGTTTTCTTCAGGAAATCAAGCCAGAGGTTTGCTGAGCCCAACACGGGCCCGCTTGAGTCAGAGTTGATTACACATTGTGGAGTTTTCAGCGCCCAGCCATGCCTACCCCCCCCCCCCAATGAAGCATGCATTTATGGAGTTGAAATCTCAAACCTGCATAGCCTGGATCTAATGCTAGAAGGCAAACTGTGGTGGTTTAAGAGTCCCAGGAGTGTGCCAAGCTGATGGCCGCCATGTTGGCTCATTTCTGCACCCATCACCCCACAGGCTTTATGGTGCCAAGTGGAACTGCTAGGCATTACTCTCTTGTTCCCAATGTGTGCTGCCCCAAAGTCTTAACCAGTGATTATTCCATGCACGCCAGCAACTGATGTTTCACACTGGCCTGTTCGCTTGCATGTGGGGCCGTCTAATGTTCATCTCCCAGCATTTTTGTTGTGTGGTGACCCCCTGCTATATGCATATCAGGTGTACTGAATTTTACTCATGTTGGAACCTTAGAGCCTAAGCCAGGCTGTGATGCAGGATTCAAAATAGAGTAGTGATATAGGGGAAACGCTAGTTAGAATAACACTTCTTAATTCAGTTCATCCAGATATAATTCTTTAATACTAGTTTAATAAAGTCAGTTGATACGGTTTTTAGAAAGGGAAATCATATTAACCTCCTATGGTCCCTGATCTTTGGTGCTTCCAGTCCCCTTTTTGCTTGCTGTCTGCCCCTTAGTAATTTTTGGGTTTGAGTAAAGGTTGGGCAGGACACAAAGCAAATCTTGGGTGCACTCTCCACTGAGTTTAATTGATGGCTGTCTGAGTCTGTGATGAGCACTAGTTGATGTGGCTACATTACCATAAATGTCAGTCTAGCCGTATAAAACTTTTTCTTGTATTCAGCTTGCTTTTGCCAGATATGGGGACTCAAGTCTCTTAAAATGAAAAATTGCTTCCCTTCCCACATTAGCGCCTCTTTCTCTGTGGCCTAATGTTGAATGTGATTTTTATCTAGGTAGCTCAAAAATCTACAATTGATGACTCTAGGCTTTTCCCTTCTGCCAGTGGTGGTCAGAGGGCTCTGAGGGCCCTTTTTACGATGTATTGTGGGCCATTTGTTAACAGGCCTGCTACGGACATGCACAGT